>BOPP01000034.1:9735644-9773514 GCA_017312745.1 Gryllus bimaculatus
GCCTCCGAGGCTGCGGACATCCGTCGCTCCGCACGGCTTCTCCTACGCCGTAGGCAGGGCGTTCCACCCGACCCATGTCTCGCGTGCGGCCCCCGCCTCCTCCTGCCACGCTTTCGCCGTTCTATTCTCCTATGCGCCCATGCATGTCCGAGCGGCTGAGTTCGCTCAGGGCAACGACTGTTACCGCTACAGCGACTCTGTCCGGGAGGTCCTAATCGTCCTGGATTCGTTAGAATGGTGGATTTTCGACTGTAGCTAGTTAGCGAGGTTGAATTCAGCACATCGCTGGAGAATTCTCGCGACCGGCGACCCTCAAAGGCAGTTTTCCATAGTTTCTCTGATCAAATACGGGAGAATGGCGAAGCAGAAGCGAACAAATAGGACACGGAACGCGCGCGAACTTTCTGCCCTCATCTTTGTCCCCTCCTCTCCCCTTCAATACACCTACTTCTACATGCGCTACTGACATGCTACCACCCATGTTGGAAGACCAGTCGAGACCAGTTGGAAGAGTCTCCCGGCTGGAGCGATGCCCTGCTGCCGAAGATACTTGGGTGGGGAAACCCTTTCAAACCGACGGTCGACGCCTGATTTCACGTTCTGATTACGACCACCACTATCTCCCGCGATATATCTATATCATACACCACACTTATGGGACTAATAACCATAGAAGCTGACGGGCCCGGCAACAAAATCAATCAACCTTACACGTCTGCCATTCTCGATCTCCGCCACCGGAGACGCGCCACCGTCTCTGCGACCCGGCCCTCGACTGCCCCGCCCCCGCAAACCCAACCAGATTGCATTGCCACTTCCCACGCGCCCGCCCGCGCTCTCCGCCCCCTCTTTGGCCGGCGCCGCCGCCCACGCCCCCTACCTCGCCAACGCTCTGCCCGTCGCGCGACCGCGTCTCATCGCGTTTCCGCCTCCCACGCTTCCGCCCACTGGCCCTGACCCTGGTTCCTGGGCCCGCCTTGTCGTCTTCTTATCCTGCCGGGCTCTCGATCTTCCGACACCGCCACGTCCCACATCTTGTTTTCCCCCCCTCGTATGTACACGCTAATGTACCTATACACGCTTTACGCCCACCCCCAGGGATCCGCTCGTCCCTGGGTAATGACTTCTCAGGCTCTTTGTCACCACCGGGGCCCTCACATGGTCACGACAGCCGTGACGTCTTCGCAACTCCAGTCTAGATATGCAAACAACTATTATACTACGTACTATTCATTACCGAGTACATATTACATAGTACATTAATTAGTGTTTGAATGAAACCAGATAATAGAAACCCCTGATAGGCAATATGGCCATTTAATACTCCACCGATTAAAAGGGTTTCGCACGTTTTCGAACAAAGACATTACGTGAATGAAAGTTGCTCCGAAATGTAACGACTGAGTGTACTGGCTATCGATAAATTGACAGGAACACTCGTCCTGTTAGTTTAAACTTCCTATTTCGTTTGAAATTGTGTCTGTTTATGCGCTTAGTTTATAGGTATACCAGGACACTGTCATTTTAAGATGGAACAACTTTTTTAATGTAGTGTTTATCATGCACGCTATAGGTCGCGGTCAACTACTACATGGAATACTGTACTCTCAATATTTCCAAAACGAAACGTTAGAGAACGCACGTGCACTTTACAGGTATCAGGTTTCACGCCACGCAAACACACTCTACTAATTCACATTTTATGGTCATAATGTATTTCAGCTTCATGAAATTTATTACGGTCTTGATCGCTTCGAAATTCCAGCTCATCTCGTCTATTCTCCTCTGTCTCCCATCCCTGTGCAGCCTTCCAAAGCCTCCAACACCCTCGCCCTCCCGCCTCGTCAACCCCGCGATTACCGCCTCCGCTTCATTGCTCCTTCCCAGCTTCCACCCCCACCTCCGCCCTCGTTCCGTCCACCGCGACCCGTCTCCGCTGCCACTCACGCGCCTACGCGCGTCGTCCATCAAATGCTGCGAGGCCAAACGGAGCGACGGCCCGCGCAGTGGCCGCAGGTGGACGCCGCGGGAGCAAAAACGCAACCGACGTATCGTGTGAAGCGGCCCACACACGCTCGGGGGGAGTCGGTGTGGTGATTCCGGGCACGTTAACGACTTAGGTCATTCGTCTCATATGTCACGTACGTGTTATAGCCGGGGAAGTGGCGGTGTTTCTCTCACGAAGGAAGGCGACGAGCGACTCGTCGCCTTGCAGGTGATTTCCCTATCAAGGTTTCCCCCCTGGCAGAGCGCCGTCCCGGCCAGGACAAATATAGGCTGCCGTCATGTGTGATAGGTTAGCTTCACTATGCACACGCTCTCTTTTTGTAGGGGGGACACGGTTTGTGGTATTTTATGAGCATTTTAATAAAACCCAATATTTGCCAATGCAAATAGATTTTCTATAATTCGTGAGCGAATATATCTTATTTTCTAATATTGCCAACCACGCTTGTTGCTATGTTCATTGAACATTTCACTACATATAGGAAATGAGCAGGGTAGGGATTCTGGAGCTCAAGTGAACGTACGCAATTTATACTCATCTCTTGTATATCACAAACATTTTTCACTGTTTTTTGAAAATAAATGAATCATAAAGCAACACTTTTCGGAATAGCAACCGTGCAGGCCTGCAGTGCGGCCCACTGCGCGTCTGCCAGCGCGAGGCCACGGACGCGATTACCGCCGCGGTGGCGAGTGGACGCGCCTAAGTGCCAGCGGCCAGCGGCCTCAGACTGCGCTTCTCGCGCCTCTTCGAGCACGCGATTAGATGACACCCGCGCCGCCCGAGAAGGAAATCACCAGCACTAGACAGGAGAGGGCACTTGAGTCGCTCAAACGGCCTCGTAAACAACGCCAAATAGTTATTTCACCCTTCCGGAGATGACGCGGAGTGTTATGACACTCGAGACGTACATTTGAAGCCAAGCGTACAAAGAACTGTTGATAGATTGTGAAATGTATTACGTGTCACACCACACATGTTATTATATGCAACTAAAGTATGCACGTTATCATCTTGTTATGAAACGGGAACCATTTTCATTCGCAATCTGTGGGAGGAACTTTGCGCCTAACATCCCATTTCAATGACTACATTTGACCACCCCTTACTGTACAACATGAAATTAAATGTATCAGTACCAGTACGAATTTATTCCAACCGAACGATTTCTCGGTCGGTTATGTCAATTATTCTTCCACGTGCACCCAGCCGCTACACCTTTTACTCAGGGTTCACCGAAAAACATTTGTTTGTTAAATAACTTATAATGAGACGTCTTCAATTAATGAAAACACGCAATCATCCCACCACTTCCTATTCCTATATTTTATATCACAAAGAAAACAAATGCTTGAACTCTCGATTCCCTATGGGCTTGTTCTTAATTTTAAATTAAGTTCAGAAGAAATTTAAAAAATAGATGATATTCATAATGCTGAAGTGTCGGTTCTTTATAAAACTTACTCGGGGCTAATTTCATAGCACTCAAACATACAGGTGTCTCATAATAAGTGTTACACACTTTTACGGTATGCAGAGGAGTCGAAAATGCTAACTTTTTGCTAATGAACATGTGGTGGGAAATTTCATAACGAAATTACACATTATACATCCCCCCCCCCCTGATTGGTAGGCAATTCATATTGCACAACTGTTCGGCTGGTACACGAAATTACTTTGACTGTATAAGAACGTGACCCGCCAAATATCAGTGAATTGCTAACTATTCAGGGGTAAATGTCACATGTGTAACTTCATTGTGTGTAATTTCCCCTCACATGTTCATGGGCCAAAAGTTATCTTTTTCGACCTCACTACTAGAAGTTAATTCAGACAGGTGTTACACATAACTAATATCTAACTGTGCACGTCACCGTTCAATGACTAGATTAATACTCGAATTAAAATTATCTAATTCTAGTCACATAATACACTTGTCTGAAAATGAGCATTCTTGAACGCCACTACAATCACTATTGCAAGTAAATTTTTTAAAGCGATCTTTAACGCGGTATTATGAGTGAAGAGGGCGAAATTAATATTGTGACGGCCAAGAATGTTGCCAGAATGGTTGGAGTTTGAATTACAAATCATCTGCGTAAATTACGTAAAGGCAGAAAGCTGTTCTTGTGAATGGAACCAATGGGCTTATTAACAACGAACCGGAATAAATGGAAAATATAATAACACAATGATCACAGGCAGATATTTACAAACGTACCCTTTCATCACTAGAAGGAACATTATAGTATGAATGCAACCCTTCTTACTTAGATGCTGCAGTGGCTGCATATAGTATTTTGTCGCAGGCGCAAGGCAGCGAGTTGACAATGCATAGTTACCAAAGCGTAAAATATAAAATTATTTCACGTCAATTCATTTTAGTGTTTTCTGTCAGGAACATTTACAATAATATTCCTGGTAGGAAAAGGGACATCTTTGGGACACTTGTATAAATAACTCCTTTGCGAGAATAGTGGCAACAATATACATATACAATATATATACAATATATATATATATATATATATATATATATATATATATATATATATATTGTTTTTTAACGCGATAGAAATTTAAATTTCACCTACGAAATACACTGGTGCAACATTGATTCAACTGCTCTCTAACGATAAAGTGGTAGAGCACTGATATGTCACTGCCACTACACCAGTAGGAAGAGCCTCAAATATCATATTTTTGCTAATAATTCAGTTTGTAAAATTTGGGGTTATGTCATTACTGCCACAAATGAGCAACATATATTTTGGTTTATAACTAGAAGCCGGAACCAATCGTCGGATTTAGTCGGTGTCCAGACCTCTCTAAAATATACACAATACTCCAGTTACCGTCTGATCCATTTGAAAGTGCTTGTGAGGGATTGGTTGGGCCTTCGAATGCTTCTAGCTGTTCACTTCAACTACCAGATGGAGAAAAGAACCAAGACAAGAAAGATGCCACATCAATTTTTGCGAAGGGATATTCAAGAATGACCGAGACAGAGCAGTGAATAATATGTATGATGTGCCAAATTGGGCAAACAATCAACAAAAAGTGATCCGAAAAAAAGTCTTACATTTGTGACTCGTTCCTATACACTTTTAATTCACCATCTTTATCTTCTATGAAGGCAATAGCACAGTTGGGGTGATGTTATTATTTTGATGGGTATTGGGTTGATATATCCTAGATGTTTAATTATTTTGGAACGAGTTAAAATGTTACTTTAGTTGATTTATTTAAATGTTTCGGAATTAACGTTATTAAACAATTCGGAACAGTTTAAGAACAGTACAGTGTGTTGATTTATTTAAATGTTTAAAAACAATATTTTGCTAAAAATCATTTTGAATAAAATCAATTTGTTTTATTATTGTATATTTATATTTAATTTGTATATTTTATATTTAATTTGTATTATTTTTCTAGACCACAATTTCATTTTGATGCGATTTCGAGAGAGGGGTACATGTTGCCAGCACACTGCCAGTCATATTTCGATTTGACAGGCATTATTCGTGAAAATTCAAAGTTAGATTTTAAATCTTTGTTGTGCTCATATTGCATTTACTGACACGTTAAAGAAGTGTTGTGTAACAAATGTAGAAAATGGACGGTAATTCAAATATTAATTATATTTTAACTAGAGGTGCTTCAACACATACTTTCTCGGATTATTTGTAAACTTTTGCAATTATCGAAACTTCAGAGTTAAACGAAAATAGATCTTCGTCATTTTTATGTGTCCTTTGCTCTATCCGCGAAAACAATAAAAAAAACTGGAGCCGCTTCTCAGAAAATCGAGAGTTTATATTTTTTCACCCATTTTTTTAAAATTTGGGTTTATTTCAAGCAAAAATTACGAGAAAACTAGTGATATTTTCAAAAATTTGTGCAAAGCTTTATTTAAGTATGTAATTTTTAAAACAGATTTCATTATGGAAAAATCTCCATCATCAACATTGTTGTTTTGCAATGTTAATTTTTTGCACTTTCTGAAAATACAGAGAGTTTACAAAAAATGGTACCTGTGCCAGTTTTATAAGCCTACTTCGATCTATTCCAGAAAAAAATGAAGCATATTTTTGAGAAAATGCTTCAAAATTGCCTATAATTCGTGAAAAAGTAACCGAAAACTCATATTTTCGAAAAATTGTATAAAACCTTATTTGAAGATGTATCTTTTCAGAACAAATTGTTGTATAATGATCTCAACAATTTTGAGCTCTTGCAATTGTCGAAAATTCATCGTGTAAATTTTTAACCGTCGTTTGTTCTATCCCGAAGACCCACATCACACATTCTGACTTCAAAACGTAATAGAAGTAATTTACACACTGGAACAAAATTTATCTACTTTCTCGGTATCAGGTACCCACTACACAAGGTTCGACGCAAAACCGCTAGGGGTCGATATACTACACATTTTTCAACTCACATTGTTTCATTATAATGAGAAAACTTGTGCACTAAACTGAGATTGTTTATTCGGTATAATCTCGAGGGTACGCATACCAAAGTACGAGAAATAGATTAACACACAAAAGTCGTCTCTCGAAATATTAGTCATTACGTGACGACTGGCTGTGGCAAAGAGGCTTGCAGATGGGTGGCCAGGGGCCTTTTCCTTATGAACAGATTCTCTCCGTGGGAGGTCATAAAAAATTCTACGAAAAAATCGCAATGAATTTGAAGGAAATAGGAACAAATATGATTTTAGAATTTTGCTTGTCAACCAATAAAAGACTAATTATCCGAACTAGTATCATACGAATGATAGAGAAATTCAAAACGTCTGACATGGAGTCACGTTCTAAGAAATGAATACGTGGGTGGTCTGTCAAGTCTTCTAAATGTAGCTACAAGGTTGATTATATAATGGATATAATTCGCACATTCACTACCATAATAACAGACATATGCAAGCCAAAACATTATCTCGTCCCATTATTTTACTAATGAAGTCTTTAGAAGGGATTATCGACGAAATAACACTCATCTGACACATTTGCCTCTAGTTATTCCCCAAACAGGGCAACCAACGTCTGAAGAATAAAAATTAACTGTTTGTACAAAAATACGTAGAAAGAAAAGATTTATTTTCCTGATATTTCATCTCTTTCCCTGATATACGGAACTTCCTTAAAATGCCTTTATCTATTATTTTCGGGTTAAAACCTTCTCAGGGCGAGATATGACGTTAATAGTCCGATAAACATGCTGGAATCGTGGTCTCCCCAAATGAAGTAACTAAAGTATTCAAGATCAACACACATGCAGTTTCTCGGGAACTCGTCAAAAAGGACCACCTACATAGAGTTTACGTACAGTCGCCTCTTCTTAACAGTGGGATCACATTTGCTCAATCACGCCCTTACGATTTCAACAAATATCTCAATGAATTGGTGTGTTCATCCAATTTTATTCAGGGTTGGAATCTTTTTAATTGTATGAGTATAATAATAGGATTTAAACGTTCAATACTCACTTTTCGTGCGACACTAAGCCCACTTAATGAACCATTTAAGTCCCTTAAGAGACTGCACCTACCCATTTGGATTATTTTCACTACACTACGAGTATATATCCGTCTTTTCGGTAAATTACTTTGAGATAAAAATAATAGTAATTAAATAAAAAAATGTTAAGGAAACGATATTGCTCTGAAAGGAAGAACAATTTAAAATCCAGAACAAACGAGCATGTAAAAACATCGAAAATATTATAATAGTAATAGTAATAATAATAATAATAATAATAATAATAATAATAATAATAATAATAATAATATCAATAATACGATCTCCTAATACTTTATTACGTTTCCATCACTGTCCACCTGACTGCAGATTCTAGTTCGCACATGTCCTTAATTTACCTCGCCGTTGAGCGGGAGGCGAAAATTGTCGGGGGCCCTCCCATTGCCGAAAACTTCGGCTGCGTACAGTGCATCAACCTGCACCACTGTGGCCGGGTCTTGGGCGACGTCAGCGCGCTTATTTATAGCAGCCCCCTTTGTTAATTTGAACGTGTCTTCTTAACCTTGCCAGACGGTGGCCTTTGCCCTCTCGCGACGCCACTGGACCTATCACACGACGGCCCCTCGATGAGAGAAATTGCCCAAAATGGGGGAGGAGCAGCGGTCGGAAGATTCCCCCAGGTCCTTAATCACTGCCTACCATTCATCACGTTGCCTTTGACGTCCACCACAATAACTCTCCCCGCTGTTTAGGGAGCAGCCGAGTGAATAATGCGGGTCTGCAATGCAGCCGCGCCGAGTCATGTCGGCGCCCGAGGCCAGCCTTGAGCACTGCGTCCCCTAATGGAGCTCACAGACGAAAAATGTGACGGAAATGGTGTTTCTAGCTTTCTTAGGTTCAAACCACTACTTCTGTGTGATTTATTGAGTGAACGGCCCACTGGCAGTCCTACGTTACATTTTCGAGTAATTGGAGTTGGGCATTTCAAGATGTTCCGTGGCCAACAATCTTACAATATTCTCATTCACACTGAGGGGTTTCCATTTTCTCGTTAGATAGTAGAATCGTACCTGGCTGACTACTATTGTACTGGACATTGACTTAATGTGGCGTAATAATTTCCACTGCCCCTGTTCAAACAATGTGATTCCTTGCTTTTTCCACAGGTAAAAGTTTTGCTCAGCGATGTGCAAATGTTAAACGCGCCAGAGCACTGACAAATACCCAGAGTCGATATTCCACCATGGATTCGTTTTATATTTGCACACGAAAACGTTTCCATTTCTCCTACCCTTCTTCACTTATTCCTTTACGATTACTTTTCTTATCTCATTCATACTTTTCGTTCTTTTCACATCCACACTACTTCATTTCTTAGTTTCCACGAATTCGCGAAAGAGAAGAATAGTGTAACGTCGTGTGTAGGGATCTACACCACAAGGAAACAGACACGAGTGAATATATACAAGTTTTATTTACATACTGGACATATTTACAACCCTCACTCTAAGGCGGTTTGCCAGAGCTACCACTGCAGCCCTCTTCTCCCTACATGCGCCTTGCGGCGACGCCTACGACCAGCCAGCAAGGCCGCGTCGTAGATTGGCACCTGGTGTGCCCCGGCAGATTGACGATCTGCCCGAATGTGTTTGAAGAACACATCACCCTGTCCTAACTCGTCGAACAACCACGTGCCCTCGGCACTCCGCACCAACCTGGGCGGACAAAGTTTTTGTGGTCTAGCCACGAGGAAACCGAAACGTTACCCACTCGCGCCGTCTCGCCACGGCGTCTTTATAGGTCCAAGTCACCTGACCTCCTACGTCACTACTCCCCACCCCCGCGCGGTGGAAAGCCTTTCCCTGGCGCTGCCTGGCCCGCGAACCATTTCCTGTCGGAAGGTCCCTTCTTTGTTCTATCTTTAGATCCCCCAGCCCTCTACCTTGCACTCGGCTGCTGCCACGCCGTGACGCTACAATAGAAAGAAAAAAGAAACTAATGCACACTCGTAAACAGTGTACTTCGCAAACTTGTTTCAAACTTCTCACCTCTCGTCCTATCGCCCATAAACATTTCACAGGAAAGCACGAGTATCACTGTTTATACCAGAAACGAACGTAAGAATCAATAACTAATATTTCATCGATTCAGTCATAGCAATTTCACGCGCATAAATTTAATATATGAATAATTTTTAATAGTTATTGTATAAATTGTAATTAATAGTGAATTCATCAGTTTTATTCATGAGTCAATAATATTCACACTTTATTAGGCAACTAAACTCACCTAAGGTTCAGATGGAGAGGAATATACGATACGAGGATATGCGTATTATGCGCTGTATCTACACACTAAGAGGTAAATGTAGAATCATAATATTCTACATGTTTTGCAGAAACATCATAATTTATTTACTAAGAATGAAATATCGGTTGACAATTATGTAGTCTACCTCGGTAAAAAATACATCATTCTGTAAACAAGTGAAATAATTTTTCGTACGGTACAACAGAATGCAATTAAGCAAATGCTTCACACATGTTCTTTTCGACTGACATAGAAAACAACAGCCACGACGATTGTATTTATATTCAGAAAATGATTCTTGAAAACAAAATTTCAATTTTGATTCACATGTTGTACATTTAATATTAGCATATTTAAGATCTGTATAAAATATAATTAATTTTTATAGAGTGAATTGGCTAGCAGGCAATATCATTTTCAATTCTTTTTCTTCTCTCTTTAGTTTGAGTTACATTTATTTACAGAGCTTGTTTGACGACAAGAAGAATGAAAAAGTTTCTTCGTAAACTTCTATTCATAAACCTGCTGTGAACTGACGTCCATGGCTTTGTTTTAGCTCGACAATAAAAAGCTTCATTAAAGATTCGAGAATCAAGTACTCCGCGCTATATAGCGTAAAAGAGCAAGTATATAAGTACATAGAGCAAAAAAGAAGTAATGTATGCTCTTCTACATACACTTTTGAGATGCTGCTATGACTGAAAAATACGCCACGCCTACATGAGCAACGATAGACATTTTCTGTTTTTATTGGTTCAACAGTGTCCTGCCTTGTTTCATCAAGTAGTAGTAGTTGGAAACTATTCCAGAAGTCACAAGGACTCAACCAGGCACGACAAAACTTCATTTTCAAACTCCATCTAGGTCACTCAGGTAAAACGAAAGATCAAAACTCCCGAAAAAAAACGAAGTTTACGTAACAATAGTATTTAACTGGCAGAAGGCGGATACAGCAAAGATAACGGAGGGAGATGAGAATTTCGGTTCAACCTCCCTTCTTACCCGTAAATATTTTTCAAATAATTAAAATTGTTTTAACATTAATGGTTTTAAAAGAAAAGTGTATTTATAAGTTAATACTCTTTTGGTATGAAATGCGATTAATATATGAGTGGTTCAGCTCAAGTGTTGCCTAACCCACTAGGTTGTTAAGGCACTATTCCTCTGCAGCATGTCTCTGAACTATGAGTTGTATACGTACCAACCTTTTTAATCCTTGTGAATGAATGGTTTATTGGCTCAAACTGTCTTTTGAGAAAATTCATTCATTCATGCATGCAAGAATTCATTCGCAAGGGTAAAGAATTAGGGTACTAATAGAGCATAATTCAGAGCCATACTTCATAGGAATTAGGGACTTCGCGGGTTAGGCAGCTCTGATACTGAACCACTCATATGGTAACTGATTTGATTAAATTGAATAAAGTAAGGATAAACGTTATATGACTCTATATGGATCCGCCACTAACGACTGGTATGACTACAGAAATATGTTATCCAATTTTTGTGAGTAATGGACTAAAACTGTAGTTTCAACATGAGCAGGCCGCATCTCTCACATTCCTTTTGACAAGTATTTTTACAAGCAGAAAAATGAAAAAGTAAATTATATATTTTCAACAGATAAAAATGAAAATTGCAATATTGGTTTCTGGGTAATCTTACTCGTTCCGTGACAACTATCGTGTATTGGTTTTATCAACAACCATTCACAACAGGGCTGCAATGGCACGAAACAAAACAATACCACAATGGTCTTGGAATACTGAATGCTTGAAATTGCCCTACTATTAAATTGAGATACGATTTAGTAAAAGAGATTTTTCAAACTTCTCAGGTTTCTTAATATAATATTCCTTAAAATTATATAATTTTATTGTTGTTATAGTATTAATGAATTTCTGACATCAACATTTGTAGTAGAAAAATTATAAAAATAAATTAATGAATTTTAACTTGTTAAATGACCATCAGGATTCGTTTTGTATCCCTGAAGAGATGAGTTTTGTTCAAAGGTTCTCTTGAAATATCGGACTTTTATAAATATAAACTTTAACTGAAGATTGATTTTTCAATTGTTTCGGATACCAATGCCATACATAACATGATTTTATGGACAGTAAGAGGAATTTTTCGATAAAATTTCCAATGAATATTAATGAGTTCGTACACGATAGGGGCTCTCAGTTCAAAAAGTCCTTTGGCACATTTCCTGTCGCCCTTAGTGGTTAAAATATTTGAGAGCTTTGATTCACACCACGTGGAATCTTCCTCCTTCAATCCAACCTTTGGATCACCAACCAATGCCTGAAAGTTAGAGAAGTTAGGAGGAGCGAGCGAATCAAAACGAGGAAGAACGGGAAAAATGAGGCATAAAATATGACGCGCGATAGGGAAGAAGGGGAGAGAAAGTGGAAAGAAACGCCAAAAGCAAAATGTCGACTGGGCAGAACGATTCCCAGGGTTTCCTCTCAGGCAACTGGGGCCGGTTCGGCGCTCAAGGTCAACGCCGCGACCTTGCGCGTCCCCACCTCCCGGCACAACGTGCGCTTCTCTTGGCGCGGAGCGGAGCGGCATGGCATGGTGTGGCGCGGAGCGGCGCTCCTCGCCGGCTCCCAGACGACAGCATGTGCGGGTCAAACAGCTGTCCACCTCGTCACGAGAGCGACAGCGGGACGGGGTAGAGGGGGGAGGGGCGGGGCTGCGACGGGGCCGGGTAGGATTGGGTCGGGCCGGGTAGGGTAGGATCGGGTATGGTTGGGTACGGTTGAGTTGGGTCGGATCGCGTATCTAAAAATTAATTGTTAATCCAACATACTAAAAACTCTACAGTACTAAAAAGTTTGTATTTAATTTCTTTTGAAATTTGATACTTTTTGAGGAGAGGTGGGCCCCTAACACAATTTTGTGTTTGGGGCGTCCCGCAATAATTCGGCCCCGATTAAACCGCGCCCTCCCAAGGCTCGTCCATTGGTCCGTAGGAGCATCTCATCGAGAGGTGAAAGATACGTTCTACCGACCGTACCTTATCTTCGGTTACGCGTCTTAACCACGAGGCTTTAAATCTTACGATGTATTGATGTACCTAATTTAACACTGATATAACATTCATAAACATTTTACAATCGAAATGGCGCAAACTGTTTGAGGAGGCAATTCCATGACGTAAATTATTTAATAGTCTAAATCAAAGGTTTCCAGCGAATCGACATCTTCCCCCTGTGAGTCGATGAAATTTTAAAGAAGGTCAGTGATGATCAAGCAGATAGCCGCATTTGCACCTGTCACTAATCGATATAATCAATATCAAAATTTTATTGATTACAAAATTATATTAAATCGATTCTTAATTCTTTGCTGATATAAAGCTACAAAACATTTATTAATAAATTACAAATTCGCGCCTATTTGGAATTTCATAACATTCATAAGGACAAGAAAAAGAGATTACTTGTGCTGGAGAAAGTATTAGCAAAAAGTAACTAGAAAATATGTAGATAGCTGGTGTACGGAGAGCGATCCTTACAGTGATTGCGTCTTCGACGGTCCAATGTTTGCTATTAGGCAGGGAAGTTAGTTTTATTCCTCGCCAATGACAGTTTTACTTTTATTAACGAAAAGTTTAAAGTAGGCCCTAAGGAAATTATAACTAGTTGAAAAATGACTGTTAATCAATGAATCTATATTGCTGTGTTTTAACAAATATACTGATTTTCGTATAAAGAGCTTAACAGTATATAAACACTTCAGATTTCCTGTAGCCTGACATAATTCCTGCTCTGGAACTTCTTATTCTTGCCTTTCTGGTCATTGCATGTTCATAATTTTAAATAACAAATAATGATATGCATTAATATTTTTGGAGTGATCATTGTATATCCTGTTTTGCTAAATGATACAGGGCACATTGACTGTACACAACATATTGAGGGTAAAGTCAATTACTGAGTAGACAACATCGGAAGACGTAAAGTCAATACATGACTATGTTCGAAAATATTATTATAAACATTAAACATTTGGCGTGTAGAGCTGATTCAGTTGGTCATAAACGCAAGCTTCCCGTTTGGTTGTAACCTTTCGGAGCCTCTGAGCTCACATGCGCAACTAACTCCTTCAGAAGGTCAATAGCCGACACAAGGGCATATGATTTTACACATAAGTTGAATGAACCTGATCACAACGAAGAAATTATTTACAAGTACCTAATACTAAAACACAATCACAACAAAACAAATTTAAATATTTTTATATTATTCTCATTGGCACTGTTTAAACACATGTTTCGCTTTCAAAAAGAAATTCCGCTAAATTAGCCAAATTTTAAAAATATTTCCATCAGAGTTAAGCAAAAAAGTTACATAACATAAACATGGCAGTTATTGCACAATCTCGAGGTCTCGATCGCTTTACAAAAAATAGAGGATCATAGTTTTTAAATACTGGATTTAGGTTTTGTACAAATTCTAGGTTCAGATAATTATTAAGTTAGTGTTAAAAAATTTGAAAATGTCAGATTCTCAAATACATTTTAGTGAAATTTGCAGCACGAATCACAATCGGAAGAGTTCGGACTATGGTGAGTTGGGATGACGTCACAGAAGAAACCTACCGCGTAGGCGAGATGCAGGGATTCGCCAGCCACGCGACACGGGAAAGCAAGACGGGTTGCCTACCCGCACAGGGAAAGGGCAATTATGAAACCACGAAAGCTATAGAGAGAGAACTTTTTTATCAACAGTGGTATAAGGAAATATGATTTCATAGACCAACAATGAAGTTTGTTTAGTGTTAATAGGACTGGTACATATTTGTATTTAATAAGAATGTCTAAATACTCATTTCATATTGTTTCGATTTCGATTATTTCTGGTGAACATAGCATTATCTAAAATAATTTTTTGATGAAATATATTATTTTTGGGTCTAGGACAAACCGTTTTATCCTTTAGACATGAAAATGTTTTCTGAGCTGACAACAGTCAATCGGAGGGTAACTACCTTAGTATGCCAAATTTCTATGTCGCGACTAATCTTTAGAAGAATTACATGAGCATAAAGAGATAAACAAAAAGATTTCAGAACATTTCCGGTGAATGAGAATATAATGTTCAATTAGGAAAATAAAATTGTTTACTTACAATTTAAACACAGCCTCTTTTCCTCAGCTCCATTACAATAAAAAATACTATTATAACAAATTCTTATTTTTTAAGTTTGTTCTTTAGTATGCCTCTAGACAAGAGTCTCAATAAATATTTCTCCTTCCATCCAACAGCAATGCATTTGCTCTGAACTTTCACACTATTCTTTTTTTTTTAAGTATTTCTTTATTGCTCGTAATGGACCCCAGGTGCGGCGGCCGGAGTAAAATACTCGGCCGTGAAGAACGGTTCACTCAATCTGATATACAACTTCAAAACCTCAAATATTCATGGCATTAACGTCATTTCACGCTCGACTAGTACCAAACCAAATGATTCTGAATCATTATTCCTAAATATTACGAACATTATTCGCAGTCTCCTGTAAAGCAACTGGACGCCAAGCTTGCGGAAAAATGCATTTGTTGCGCCAGTTTCCTCCACGCACATTTCGAAATGCAAGAGTCCTTCAAACGTAGATTAACAAAACTTCTAACATTCTCGTATTAAATCAGTTTATGAAAAGCATTTGATTTACATTAGACGCTTCTTCTAATTTTTTCTAATAGTTGAAAACAGCGATTCTGCGATTAGGCGAAATTCAAGCACGCCCGAAAGCAGATTGACGTGTGTATTTGTCATTTATTCGGAAATGGTTAAACGTACCTTAATATATTTTTTTACGTAAGCCCTAACTCTAAGGTATCAATAACGATACGTCTAAGGTCTTAGTAAAGATCTTACTATCGGTATATAATATTAATGTAAACTACAAAAACAATTCGCCACAACCCAAGAAAAGAGTTTTAGACAATTGCTCTATAATGAATAAGCAAAATGAAATAGAGAAGAAAGATTTACACGATCAAAAAACCCTCAAATGTAGAGGGATCTCACCTGACGATGTTGGGGTGCTCGTAGCGGTCGAGCTGTTTGAGCAGGGTGATCTCCCGCAGCGTCGACGTGGGCAGGCCGTCCTCCTTCAGCGGCACCGCCACCTTCTTGAGCGCCACCAGCTGGCCGTTCTGCGAGAGGTCCCGCGCCCGATACACCGTGCCGTAGGCGCCTGCACACACAACCCACCGCCGGCGTTGTACTCGCCGCCCTTGCTCCCGCTCAAGCGAAATACATTGGAATCGCTTCGTGCAGAAACTCATGTCTTATTTTCTTTTAATACAAATTTCGAGGAATGTTGATAACACGATATAATATATGAATGGTATTTGTGCGTATATATAAATCCGCAATTCAGTATTTTTCCTTTTCGTGGAGAGCAAAAATGGAAGTTTCTGCACCAAGCGATACCTTTGAAAACGTCTCAAAACGAGGAATGGGACACTAGTACATGGGTGTAACATGGTGATGATCTGGTGTGAACATGTTTTCAAGTTTTATTTCCTTCAATTTACTATATGAGGGGCTCAATGGGTGATAATCATATGGCGCTCTCAAGCAGTTATGAGATACAGCTCGTCTGTTCGGCGAATATATATAAATCAAAGGTAGACCAAAAAATACTGAATGACAATAGAGTTGCTCAGAGATAATTGTGATACGGTCAACTTGAAAAACTAAAAATTGTGACTTCGGACTCTCTTACTGATCCATTCATGAGTTAATTCGTTAGTAATCAATAAGTCTATAATAAACAGATAATTGTAAAAACTATTTCAATTCGATACAATTCCTCAGTTTTTCCCCTCCAACGTAATCGTATTGTCTCGGAGAGTACATGTAATTTTATATTTCAAGACGTTACACCAAGTTCTACCCGCGCACTTTTTCATGCTAGGCGCATGAGAAGAAAGATTCGGCCTAGTATAGAGAGCATGAACGCCAACGTTTTCGTGTTAGACAATTTGAACTTGCTGCAGTTGCTCCCAAAAGTATCCATTCAGTTCCTCTGTGCGCGAAGAAATGCGCTTCAAATGAAAGTAGTCGTCGTGCAATGGAAATATTCGCGTTATTATTACAAAGTCATATTTTAAAATTATCAACCTAATGTCACTGGCTTTGATAGTGTAGTGGTTATCATGGCGGGCTACTGAAACCAAGTTCGCGGGTTCAAAGTCAGGGGATATTTTTGAGGCGCCAAAAATTCACGGCATGCATGCGGACGCCGGTTGGCATGTAGAACAGATCCCAGGAAAGGCACTTGGCCGATCATGACAAAATTAAATCCTCTAACAATTTAGCACCAATCAGAGTTTCGATTTGAATTACTGGATAAGATTGCAGACAGTGTATCTTGACCTGTGCTATTTGGTATTGAAATCAAACGCCAAAATTGGCGCAATAGCGCCCCTAAGAAAAGCAATGGCACACTACCCAAGGTATACTTACTGACGATAAGTCCCAAAAGAAGGAGCTAGGGGTTTTTCGAGACTAGCCTACACACTGATCAGTCTATAGCATTACAAGAAGAAGAAAAACCCATTGTTCCCAAAGAATTCATTTCCAAGTTTAATGTTTGTAGCTGTGCGCGAAGAAATTCGATTTTTTCATTCACTAGCCAGCTCTCTCTTCAAATATATTACTGGGAATTAGCATATTCGATTTCGAGCTTTAGCCTTACATGTTCAATTACATGAAGATTTGGACTTAGCGCAGGTGACAGGATCAGCATAGGACGATTGTACAGGAACTACAATCTGTTTTAAAGGGCAAAATGTTTAGGTTCATTGGCTTTTTGGAGATTAAAGAAGTCAAGAATACTCTTATTTGAAGCACTTGTTTTTAGATTGTTCTTATAATTCGCGGTTACTGATCTCTGCCAGTATTACCTTCCAGAAAATCCAGTCTTCCAACTGCTTTTGCTGATACTCCCCTCAAAACTACCACCTAACTGTCTCCGTGCTTCACAGTTAGCCAAAAAAGGCTGTTACTCCGTCGGACTTTCCATATTAAACTTTTTTATTATTATTTTTGCATTGTATATATGACACTATCGAAAATCCGTAGGACGTCGGCCTTTTTTCGGGAGGGAGGCATGGCCCCGTGTCCGCAATGCGCCACCCTGGATTTCCTACTGTTGTGAGTTAGAATGTCAATAAAAAGTGCATGATACATTCGTGTGACTCTGGTTGCAGAGCAATGACATCCCTTCTGGGATTTGGCAACAATTTATTCGAAGACGATAATACCAAAGAGAAATGCATTAAAATATCCTCTCTGAGAAGTAATGAAATTGTTATTACAGAATTGAGACATTCCTGAGCGACGAGGAAGCAATTTGTAAAGCTTTTCAGGCCAATTCAAATTTTTGACTGAGTCGTGAGCTTAATTTGCTTTTAACAAGGGACACAACTACTGAGTTTTATGCGTGTGTAGTGGACTTCGGAGGGAGGGTGTGCTAAAAAACTATGCCTCAATACGCTTTGTTTTAAAAGTGTTACACAAACGATCTTATTATGATAGTAGTGTTGGATCGATCAATACACTCCTTTTCGGTGGCGGATACTCGGAACTAGCCGCTGGCGGCTCCGATGTTCTCTTTCTTTTGTCCTTGACTGAGAGGGTACGCGATAACAAGCTGGTACAGTAACGCTTGTTATCTAGTCAAGGTCAACTCCTTACAAAGGATTTTCTGCTTCCCGTCCCCCTTTCTCAGACCCATATCGTGCTTCGTTTGCACACCTCGTGCTGGTATACACTCCCTAGTGTCACAACGAGAAGATTGTTTGGCATATTTTTATTTTAGAATGTAAATGGCCAAAGATTCCAGCTGGGCAAAGACCAACTGGCAGTAGTTTAGAGTGGGCATATCCTGAACACTTGAATTCTCCTAGACAATTCCACAACATTTTCTGAGAAAATTCCAGTACATACGTTTTTACAATTATATGATCTTCCTACGATATTTAGCAATTCACTCACTTTTTGTATTTTAAAGTAATTGTGGCAACGACTTCGATGCTATTTAAATATCTTTAAATTGTCTTTTTATATGGGACAAAAGGTTGCTTTCTATGCAAAAGACAAATTGCCAAAAATAAAATAATGTATTGAGTTAGTCCAAAAAGAGCAACACGCAAAATCTTTGCTAATTGACAAAATTCTCTAGCAATCTGTTTTCTAGGGAACATCAAATTAATCAACTTCTCAATGATTTTTTCTCTTGACATCCCTAACTGAACAGATGATCACTATTGCCATCCGAAGTGAAAAGACAATACGATTTTCGGATGGTCAAATGACATTCCTGCACAAAGGTATGGCAACTCTCATTGATAAGGAACTATCAAGGAATATAATATCCTGTTGATTCGCATTCATACCAAACTCCTTCGCGATTGGCTAAAAACACGCTGCGTTTTCCTGTTAGGATATGGTACTCGTGAGATAAACGGCAAGCCCTGTCGCAGGATCTGTCAATATATCAAGCTGCACGCTAGATGTCAGCTGTCAAGACTACAATCGACGTGGTGGAAATGTATACCTGGCATTCAACAGATTTTTGCCCAAACGCAAAAATTCTCTTGCGGTTACAAAATGCTCACAATTTCATAACTTTACCAAGCAATATAACATTTATGGACTTCCCTTGATTCTTTCACACCCTGAATGTCGGGGACCTCTCTATTTCTGGTAGTGGATGGAGCACACATATACCCCTCTCCGACGACTATTGGATATAAAATGGTGACTGCATTATTTTCAAAACTTTGTCAAAACAATTATGGTCTCTTTTACAGAATCATGGTACTACAGTGGCATGGTGCTACAGTGGCAGAGTATTTTGGTTACGATGCTAATATAGACTGAAAACGCAGTTTGCACTAGAACAGCAAAATCCGTCAGGTGTTACCTATTCAGTGTTTAGTACATTTTTCTCGCCACAGGCGGCACTAATCACATACTGGCATGGCAATCAGCCATTTTCGATGTTTTCTCTATTACTGTTCGATATTTTTATTGTTCCAGCAAACCAATAATAGTGATATTAGCGATAATGATAATGATAATAATAATAATAATAATAATATTTCGCGATTACGCTCTCGCTACCCCGGCCATTCGTGCTGGGAATATGCCCAATGATAAATAATGAAAAAAATGTTGGAGGAAGAAATATCTCAGGAATTGAAGATGGCCGATAGCAATCAGTCTTTGCGTTTACTTCTACTGATTCAGCGCCTTCTTTCTTTTCTCCGTCGCCCACAAAGCAGTTCCTGCACCCGACGGTAACCTTGAACCTGCCTGTACTGCACGGCCGTGTCCCTCTGCCCGCAATGAAACAAGTTGTACGCTCATTGCCTGTCAACGTGGACGGGGTACGCGAGCACACCTTACTTCATTAGGGCACGTGACCAAATAAAGGTAGCGGTTTGCGACCCAAGGACGGGGTCCAAAGAAGAGTAAATGTTCACTCGTCGCGCATCATGAGACAATCAAGTCTAGGAATTATCCCGTGAAGCCTAGCTTCAAACCACTTTACATCCTGCAGCTGCCGTCATCGGATTTTCTTAAAATAGCAGGAATTGTGCAGTAATTCCAGCGAGTTTAATAGAGGCGGGAGACATTGTTACAATTTTAACCACAGGCCCAGATCTACGTACACATACCAATTTCTTCAAGTGTATGATCTTCACGAATAATGTAACACATCAATAATATGCTAGAACTGTACGATCAATACAATTAGAAAAAGATTAGATATTATGGTGTCAATGTAGTGTTCAAACTTTTGATTTTTTTCGTCTGTTACGAACTATTTGATTGATCGATTTGTATCCCAATATTATGCAATATATAATTTTCATGTTATTTCTCTTCTTATCATTTTCTTCCCAGTGATATGCATACTTATGTCCTATGAATTTAACAAATTAAATGAGAAATGGGATGTTCTGATTTTTTATTGCGGTTGAAATCTAGGTCACAAAACGCGTTTCGTAGATTTTCTTCCTATGTTCCTCAAATTAAAATGAAATTGATGGTTTGTAAAGAGCAGAGTGCGTGTGATTACCGGTGAAAGCATAAAAGGAACAGAAGAGAAGAGAGAAATGAAGTACCAATTACAGGATGAATCATTACATTTATATCCTAAATAAACATGATTAAAATGTATTTATTATTTAATTTAACATCAAACTGTAAAACATTAAAGACATTAAAGGAGGAAAGTTCAATTGAGAGTCCAGAAGCAAAGCAAGACAGCATATAAGGAAATGCTGAATGAATCAAGAAATCTGGATGACGATCACGATCGGGTTGGAGGTAAAATTATATATGTATCTAATTTAAAATGTGCATCTGAATATCAAATGTGTATTCGAAAAAAAATCATTTACATGAGCCAATGTAGAATATTCATTCTTGGTTGCCCTTTTAGCAACACATGTAAAAGAAAAAAATGAAAGCTATTAAAACAATTTGTAAATATACTGTCAAGTTTAGCAAATTTTATCAATATTTCGCCAAGGCGTTCGAACACATTGGCAATGGAAGACAGTCGCATGTGGCATGCGCCATGTTAAGCAAAACGAAAGGGTAGCTAGTTTTCAACCTGCGTAAAGCGTGAGGATTTCAAATGTATTAGTGTGATTAGGAAACAATGAGAAATTATATTAAACACTCATATATCGCCTATCTCATCGTATCATTGGAACTTCTTCATTGGCTGTAGAGCTAAAAAAGTCGCTAAACATGAATGGGTTTTCGCTTCTTCAAAAATAAAACCCACTCAGTTCTACTCCCCGCTGTCATCCTCCAGCCAGTCACTTCATTCAGATCCTTCATTACATTACTCAGCCATGCAAAGCCTTCCCTTTGTCTCCTCCTAAACTTCGGATAAAGATTTCTCCAACTGCTGCGCATATACCAGCCATACAGTTCTCCAACGATGTTTACTATTTCTTCCTCATTCAATAACGCGGTTGTTTATTACTCGACAGTTATCGAGCTTTCAGAGGTCCAACCTTTCTCTATATTAATTTTCTCTACAATTTCTCAAAGAATCATGGTATTTGCGGAAGACTATAGTACATCCTACACTACATAATACTGTAGCTGTAATGAGATGTATATCACTTGCTGAAACAGTGCCTCAGCAGCCTTTTCAAGGGATATTATCTAGTTCCAAGCTCTCGGAAGAACTTCAGTGAAACAACACCGAATCAACTGGTCTCACGCAGTCAATTTTCCAAGAAGAGTAGAATTTTCAGCGTACCAGCAAAAATATTACTATCTTCCTACTCAACCAACATTTTGAGTTACGCGACGTGAGCGATATACAGCGTTAGAAAGATGAGGAGTAGCGAGAGCAGCCGCAGAGCAGGCCCTTATCCCAGCGCGGCCTTGCCTTGTTCGGCTCGGCGGCAGAGAGCGGTCGCCGGAAGCCCGCCGGGGGGCGGCGGCGGCGGCGGTCGGCAGCACGCGTGTGCGGCTGTGATTCCCCGTCGGCGGTCGGCGGCGCCGCCGCCCGCCACACGGACGTTAAAGCAAGGACTCGCCGTGGCGGAGGCCACGCAACGGCCCGCGAAACCCGTCGCGAGCGGCCGCGCGCGGTGCGTCGCGGGCGGCGGCGGTGATGTGGTGGCGGCGAGCGTTGATGGTATGGTGCGCGGTTGGCCGGTGGTGATGGACTGGGGACGGTGCGCGCATGGTGGTTGCAATGGTGGCGCTGGTTGGTGGCCAGCGGGTGGTGGTGGCGGCGGCGGTGATGGCTAAGTGGTGGCGGTGCCGCTGGTGATGGATGGGAGGTGGCGATGGTGGTTGCAATGGTGGCGGGTGGTGGTGGTGGGGTGGCGCTCGTTTCGGCCGGCTTCGGCGGATGCCTCCAGGACCGTCGCCCGGCCCGCTCCGGCCCGCCTCTCTGCCCCCTCTGTACCGCGGAGCGCTAGCCGAATGCGAAATTCGACGCTTTTTATGGGGGTGTCGTATAAACGGGCGCTGCGTTCGTCAGAAACAGTCAATGCCCCCCACGTTTGGATGCCAAATTCAGGAAGTCTCGGGTATCTTTTAATGGTTTCTGTAGAAGCGGAGCTGCTCCGTTCGAATTTCAGTTAGTCATTTTTTATGGGGATGTCGTTCCAACGTGCCGCACTTGGCAGAAACAATGAACGTTCGGGCTCCGAATGCCTAATTTAGGGATTCTATTGGATCTATCCGATTTCTCTGGAATCAGAGTATTCGGTTCCTACCTGATTTGCACATTGACAGATTCAGTAAGCGTGGTTGCAAATATTCTTAAGGAAGCGAGTTAATATCATCCCGGCAGAAGTGAGTTCCGTGGGGTTGAAAGCCAATTCAGGATGTCTGAAGGATATATAGTGATTTTGCATGAAACGGAGATACTCTATGATGATGATGATGACGATAATAATAATAATAATAATAATAATAATAATAGTAATAATATATTTGTGACATAAATACAGCATACGCCAGGTATGCCCAGTGAATGTGAATTTCATTACGTTGTTTAATAATAGTGTCATAAAAACAGTGGGCAAAACCAATCAATGCTTACAGTTTTTAATTATCAAGGTTTTGGTTATCATTAATAGGAATCGAAATATCTCCAAATTAACAGAATCTTGGAATTTATACTGGAAAGCAAAGCTCTAATTAGCCCCAAAAAACAATAAAAATTAATTTGATGACTAAATTTCGCTTTGAAGAAAAAATACCCAACAAAACAGCTCACAAGATAATTACTGTGTTTGATGCAAGCTTAGTTAAAAAAATGTCCACTGTACAATTACAAAATTTTTTTTTGATTCTTTTTCAATAGATATTACTTTAATGAATTGTATATATCTTCAAAAATACCTTTACTTTCGAAAAGCCAATTCTCTTATTATTATTTTCCCAAAAATGCAGTATCTTCAATTCTGGCAACCTTTACGATGATATTTCGTTACATTTTAATGACGGATTTCAATGTTCTTACTTTTTTCATCACATTCCCTTAAACACGTACTAGGATCATGAATGCTGAATTTTCGGAGAGTAAGAAATTATTCTTTGACGTTTCAAGAATGGGTAAAAAACGATCGTTTGTTTTTCTTTATATTTCATATCATGAGATTTACACTAGAAAACTGTAATAGAAAACAATTATTTTCTCATGAAAAGTTACTGATGATACAATTTTATAATTAAACTAGTTTTGTAATGACAACTATTACCACAATTGAAAGGTATCAATTGATATGTTTTCGTTCTTAAAGAGTGTAATTGTAAATGTAATTGATATACGATATGTAATTACCCCCTTCAGGAATCACATATCAATTGTAGTTTTCGTCCAATTTCCTAACAACCCCCAGAGTAATTGCTGGTATAGCCTTTTGCTTTAGGAGAGAGAGTATATAACTTCACTCCTCCTCAAATGTCAGACGTAATGTAGTAGACACAACTATTGGTAATATGTGTCGATATTAATAAATTATTGCCAAATACCTCTAAAAGGTATGGTAAATTACCTAGTTTTGACAATTAATTAGCTTTGTCTCCTTCCCTCCACGAGTTGGTTTTGTTTCTACAATGAAAATATGTCATCGGAACTAACCTATACATTCTGAACGCTAAATCAATATTTTGTTTCATAGTGTGCACCCTCCACACTTCGTCGGCGTCCTTCATCGTTTATAATTGCATAAATCCAGCACCGCGGATGAACCTCAAGGCATGCAAATTTTTTGGCCACGCGATTCAACAACCTAAACGGCGCCCCCCCCCTCCTGCCCCTGCGCCGCCGGGGCCGATCGGCAGAAGCGGCCCACCGCAAATGCAGGGCGGCTGCCGACTCACAGGCATTCCATCGCGAGCCGCCGTGTTTTCCGAGGCAACGACACGCGATGTTTCATCACGATCGCCGATTCTTTTGCTAAGTGGTTGGAATCCGGGAGTGCGGCGCGGGGCGGCCCAGCGCGCCGAAGGGCAGAAAACCGACCCGAACGAACCCATCGATTTCTCGCGCAGAAAAGAAGAATCGAAGCCGCAGCCGGAGCCAGAATTTATTTTCTTTGAGGAAAGTTGGCCCGGTCGACCTCGCTGGCGCCAGGAATCTGAGTCCAATGACGAAGAGCCGAAAGCTGTATGTTCGAATCTCGTGGGAAGCATGGGTGCTTTTACCATGTCGGTGTGGATTAGTTAGCTTTCTCATACATCCGCGTAACTCACTTAAAAATCATACCCTCCGCAACCGTTAATCTACTCGTATTACTAAATGGAAAATTCGCACTTTGTAAGTCATTGTTTTGAAACTGAATATAGCTTTACAATGTATACCAGGACCTGAACTGCAAGTGCAGTATTATAGGTCTGTCACGGCGGGTCTGCCAACACATTTTAATTTTACATAGATTTCGAGTTTCTGCTAGTTTCAGTCCCCCTGCTACAGAGTAAGGGATCACCAGCACAGCTACTCGCATATCTTCAATTTTTTGCTCCATGTTTACCTACGTGATCCTCGATATATTCCCCTCGCATGTGGTCCCCATGTTTCCTTGCATGTTCACCATATCTTTTCTTGCACCCTCACATGTTCCCTTGCATGTTCACATGGCTCTTCGCATGTTCACCACATGTTTCCGCGATGTATTCCCACACGTTCCACTTTTGATCCCCTATATGTTTCCTCACATGTTCCCACATATTACACCAAATGTTTCCACAAGATCTCCCATATGTTCCCTCGAATCTTCTCCCAAATCGTTCTCTCGTGTTCATCGCATGTTCATTCACTTGTTAGCATGAAATGTAACTGGAAATTTAAAAAAAAAAACTGTCCCCAAAATACTGAAACTCTAGGGTGCATCTTTTCTGAGTTATGCGCAATGGAAGTGTTGTGAGGCGTAATGTGTGTGCAAATTGCAAGTGCGCCTCGTAAATCAAATAGGCCATAATCTGCAAACTTGTATGTTTTCATCTTATATCTATTTGATACACCCCTGGGAGTAATTCCCTATCAATCATTAATACGGGTTTTTCTGTCTATGGTTTCTCATAAAAAGGGATGATCTGTCATAATTCCTTAGCGAGTTATATGTAGAGATAATCATCTTTCACTCAACATCTCCCTACAAATCTTCAAAAGTACAAAACATTAGCATCTTGTAGACCATTAACACCTAGCTCAGAAAAGGAGAGAACATAAAGGCATAAGTCACCTCCATCGTCTATTCTTAGAAATAAGTAAGTCGTCATCATGTGATTCTTTTTCTTTCCTCAAAACAGGAAACTTCATGATCCCTCTTTCCCGTATACATCAAACTATTTTATCTTAGAACCAAAAGTTCAGGAAAATCCGAGGGAAGGGGAGTTGACCCCCCTCCCCGATCATACGCCAAAGGCATTCATCTATCAAATCCGGAGTTACAGGGATTAGCCCACTGGTTTCCTGAGATAACTGTGGTGCGCCGAGACGGAACAACCACCGCTTACTCAAGTAACAGTGGCGGCCTCTCCCTGCTACTTACCCCACCAACAGGCTTCTAGTAGCTATTCTCCCATTTACACGGTAAAGAGCTGGAAGGTGAGGGAGACATTAAAATCCAATAGGAAGCTACAATACCAAAACTTGGATGTAACAAATCTCCCGTTTGGATGATAGTGTCCCCCTCTCCGACTAGCTCGTGAACTTGTAGTGATACTGTGTTTAAATCGGAATACATGGACGATTTTGGAAGACAAGATTTATTTTATATTAACAGAGCCCGGCAACAAGAGATTTTCTGTCGAAAATTTGCCGACGTCCGGAGCACGATTTCAATACTTACTAGTCTTACTCAGTAAGACCAGAAATTAAAAAGAACATATCACGTATTTTATGTATTACCTTGTTCTTTAAATAATGACTCATTACTTATTTTTACACATTTACCACTATTTTCTTACGAAGTAAGGGCGAGAAAGTAGAAAGTCTGTGCCAGAAGCGTACAATATTTAGCCGATCTTGGCTAAATATCCTATTGTCTGAATATGTTTACTTGACAGCTAGAAGCTGACAGGGGAGAAAGAGTTCCTTTATCCAATCAGAGGCTTCAACTTGTGATGTGACTGCAGAGATGCCGATGCTTACGAAGAAAACAATGAAATTGTACAGCGTGAAGCACCTGAAAATTGAGGAGTGCCATTTGGCCCCTTCATTTGTTGGACTGTGTTTCTGGGTGTGCTCTAATTACAATTTATTTCTTGCTACCGCTGCGATCTGATGCAAGAATGTTACACGACCACGTGACTACAGCCCAAGGAAGAGGCAACATCGCGTTACCCCATCACCAGGTGCCAAGTGGACTGTATTATTATTCGAACAATTGCTTTCCGGGTTCCCAAATCTTGCTCATATATTTCGTTTAGGATGTTTTTTTGTCTGTTGAGGATATAAAAGGAATATAATAAACATATGCAAAGGAAAACCAATTTGAGTTGACCAGAAATGAGTCCTAAAATGAAAACGCTGGCCTTTAATCGGTTAAAGAACCCTGAAAAGCTAAAGAGAGGATTTTAGGCAGTGTAACGCTGCGTTCACATAGGGGATGTTAGTTTAGTGTTAAGTACAGCTGTTATTTATTTTTTCAAAATTTCCGCATTTTCTGAAATAATTCCTTTTATTCAGTCTTACACTAAAGCATTAAAATATTCACAAATCATGTTTTAAAAATATAAATTAACCGAAAAGTCGTTATATATAAATTGTTGGAGTAAATCGAAATGTTTCATCAATGGCATATAGATTGAATCTGTTTAATTATGAGAAATATTTTCAAATCTTATCTGCAGTATAATCTACAATCCAATTAAATTGGCGCAGTAGACTCGCGTTCATGCATCTACGACGGCATGTGCTCGGCTTGTCAGAAATTATCTACCCGATGCGACTTTCACTCAATCTTATTGTTAAAAGCAGTCCGCATCGCCAACGAATTGTCAATAACTTTTATAAAATTGAATATGTAACACAAGTATATCTCATATCTCATGTCTAATAATAGTCCCCACCACCATCTACTTCGTATGATATCGTGGAATGCAAATGGATTACGATCTAACATCCATTCACTAGCACACTTTCTACATAGCAATAAAATCCATGTTCCTCGCATTCAAGAAACACACCTGAGTTCCTCTATGAAGATTTACATACACAGACCAAGAAAAAAGGCGCAGCGGAGGAGCCGCGTTATTAGTTAAAAATAATATTTAACACCACGTACAATCAATAAACCAAATCAATACTTTCTAAACTATAAGAGTAGTCCAGCAGACCACACAAAATAATATCGATTTACAAACCACGAAATATCCCATAAATGTCAAGTGATATTGACACACTAATTACTTCCAACGAACCAACCCTCATTGTGGTTGACTGGAACGCGAAACATGGTTTCAGTTGATAATAGTTCATGTGCCAAAAACCTTGTCATACTTATTGTCCAACAGTTCAAGTTGACGTTCTCGACTTTGGCGTCTTAAGAGACATCAGTAGTAATATTCATGTTGAAACACACATAGCCCTTCAATAAGATCATCGCGCAATCATATTGTCTCATCTAACATCACCCCGCGAACTCAGTCCTACCCACCCTCATAATCTCCAAAAGGTTAACTGGCCATATTATCAACCCCTTGTCACACAACTATCTCCACTATCATCACTTAAAACAACACAAGAAATTACCAAGCGATCAATGTACTTTACTCGCATCATATTAGATACATTAGATCTAACCGCCCCCTCAACAAGGCTCTCACTCGCAACCATACAAAAATTGATCCATCACAGACGACATATACGAAATCATTGTCAGAAACACCGATCTCAATTTCTAAAATCGTATTTGAACTTATTCATCAAAATTATGAGACACCTCTTAGCCATTACCCATGCTCAAAAGTTACACTTCCAAACACAAACGGCAAAACCATTAGACCACTCCTTATAGAACATAACACGGCGTATCCTGAATAACCTTAGCACTATACTCGTACCGACCTCGCCCCTTCATTGGGTACAGCATCTTCACCAACTGAAAAATGCGAAGTTTTAGGGAAATACTTTGCTACATCATTCACACCCCACCTCACCATCAACCCTCAACATGACAATTTCATTTCAGAAGTTATCTTAAGACCAATAATAACAGTATCAGACACTGGCACTATTTGACACTAGAAGAACACATCAGTTATATCTCTTACGTAAGAAATCATCCCCACTTCAATTACACACATCCATCCATCTCTATCAAACAGTGATACGACCTATACTATGTTATGCATATCCAGTCTAGGTCGCAGCATCCAAAACCAATATTCACAAAATCCAAACGTTTCAGAATAAATACCTAAGAATTAGCATAAAAAACCATCACTTCAGCCAATGAAGTGGGTGTTTCCCTGTCACCCTCAAACTTAAATATCTTACACCTTTCTTGCCTCTTAATTGACAATGCCGAATTTCCCGGCTAGCTATCAGTGTCCCCCTTGCTTGGGCCTAGTTTAATTCGCACGTTTTGTGTGGTAAGAGAGACATGTGGTGAACGTGACATATTCCCTTCAATGTACAACACCGAGACCGAGACAATTTTAAAGGAAAGCCAAACGATCACAACCCGGGAAACTTGTAAGCTGCCCATGAGCCATCGCAGAAGGTTTATAAATTCGCCACGTCTATAGATTATAATGTAATCTTCCGTGATTCGAATTAAACAGATTTTAACACGAGATTGAACGAGAAAAAAATGGGTAATAAATATTTCTTCGAATTATCTAATATTAATTTATCCAAAGTCCTAAACAGAGAACATTCAGAATGTGATGCCCGCAGACACTCTTAGGAAGCAAGTCAATGGAACTAGAGAATATTTTCCACCTGTTTCACTGGCTGAGATGGCTAAGTGCAACAATTGTTGCCCCTGCAGCGCCTCTAACTGGGAGGCCCTAGTGTTGAAGATCCGACGATGGTGCATTTTATAACACTAGTTAGATAGCCCATTATACATACCCACTAACATACTCTACACTACCATACATATTCCGAGACCAGTCGGAAGCTTAGAACTCTTGCAACTATCCGGCTGAGGCGGAGCCTCGATAGTGCCGATACCTGTTGGGGAAAAAACCGTTATTCAACATTTAGGTTGGCGCCGTATTCCACGTTCCAGATGAACGGAACACTACCACCTTCCGTCTATAACACGCACTACAACGTGAATAATGATGAAAGTTATGGAAGCGTCCGGAAAGACGAAATCTTCACTCACACTACTGATTTCTTTTTAACAGCATGATTCATTGTATGAAAATGAACTTAGATGTTTCCATCGACGAACACTAAGTTAATTGTTTTCCTTTCGTTTTTGGATGATGCACTGAATGTTGAAAGGATTTGATACTGAGGTAACATCTTCTGCTTCCGTCCCAAGGACATCACATTTTTTGTAACGTCAATAACATATGGCGCAGATGAGGGTGCAATTCATATTTCACAGCATTCCTTTCCGCCAAACAGGACGTCCTAGGAATACAAAATATATCTCGTTCACATGTACATACTTACAGTAATGATATTCCTTGACAGTTCTCTCAATTTGTTGCTAAATTGTTACAAGTGAATATATATATATATAATTATCCAGGTTCTATTTTAACATATGAAATAGGAGACGAGCAATAGAAGAAAATTTCCTGAGAGCACTCAAAAAATTTTGAAAAAGCGGAAATAAATCCAGGTAGCATATTTAAACTGTGATCTTAGAATTAATTTAAAAAACCTTAATATCATTTTATGAGCGAGAATGAAATAATTTAATGTATTTTGATTTATAAAATGTATACTACTAATACAATTTTTACAATTCTCCTAACAGTATTTGGCTGGAATTATTGTTTAGTGCTTTTGTGAAGGAAAATATTCGTTATGAATATGGTTTGTAGTTTGAAAACTTGTATCTAAATATCTAAAGAATAAATAGAAACCAATTGAATTATAGTTCACATAGTATGATTCATTTAACTTCTTCATAACTCTAATGTGTATGAGTCATTTATGTTCTACATAATTCCAATTACAAAGAAGTATGTTTATTTCCCACTTTATTTCCTACAGTTAATATGCTGAATGTTAAAATATTAATATTCTATTATTAATTCATTATTTCTCAAATTTGAATGTTAAGTTTTCATACTAAATTAGGCAAACTTTCTATTAGTTTATCATGTAACTTAATACTTATCACTATTATCTTAATACTAATCATTTAACGATCACGGTTTCCCTGAGAATCTTTTCGATGTCTGCACCTTACAAATCGTCCAAAAAAAGTTAACATGTACTATATATCAATTTAAGAAAAAGAGGAACACATTTTCCTAACGATTATTTGTCACAATTTTAGATTTTCATTGTCCTCAATTTTTTACAGGCTCCTGTTGTCAATGGCACGCCACACGGTTTAGTGTGTAAAATGAACTATTAATAGAATTAAACGATGCAATATACTAATAAAGCATCGGCCCAATGCCCCTCACTTAGCAGTATAATTCTTCGTAATTTTACACACTTCATCACTTAAAATTGTGTTGACAAATTAAGCTTTAAACAATAGATTATTGCAATACATCATCACATACTTGCACACATTTAGCTCTCTTAGCGGTCCATTGGTTTAAATACATTTTCCACAGTTTACTTTATCCCATATAGCAAGAAAAACATAAGATTTCAACTATATAACAATCATGGATAATGATTATGATCGTCATGAAGATAAAATTAACCACATTGTCTCTTCATCTACTGTTTTAAGGAAGTTGTAAAGCGTGTGTGTAATAAGTGAGGAAGAATATGAGAAAGTCAAACGCCCTTTTATTTTTTGGACAATATTTGTCTTAAGAGTTAAATTATCTATTTAATATTATAGAGTGTTCTAACTATGGGGCTAACCCTTTTTATATTTCAGAAGAATAATTTATTAAGCGATGATACTTTATTTTGTCTCATACGTAACTTTTTCAACAGAAGTAGACATGTCAAAAAGCATTAATAATAACAAGCAAAACATGCTTAACTAGCATGTTGCAACCAGGCGTGATCCATTTAACAGAAGCGATAAAAAGTCATATGTAATTTTACAAAGTTTATTCATTCATTTGAAGGCCGTCAGTTGAAGACCGAAGGCGTGTTCAGTGCAATGCAAACAGGATGTTGAAAACCAATAGGCGCTGCCAATGTGCCCATTTGCCCCGACTGAATACATACAGGAAAAATTCTCTGGAAAAGCCAAAAATATGTCTACAAATAGTGTAAATATACTCTTCATCACTTGCCTTTTCACAATGCTCTGCAATTCAGACAACGTTTCATCCGACAAACACACGCCCTCCTTTTCTAGTTACTATAGTTACCAACCCTACCTTTTCTGGTAGAACGTTCACACTGCTCCAACTGACCGATGGAAATTTCAGAAACGAATGTTATTACCTGTTCGTGAGCGGGAAAATGAACTAAGAAATTCTTACTTCACGAACCAATAACAATTGATTTCGATTTGACGTCGAGTTCCAACACGTGTGACCGGAGTGAAGTAACTTTTAGAACTTTTGTACGGCATAAACGATTCTCCTACAATGACAGTAAAAGTTACACACAAGGCAATCTGGATGAGGGGGGGAGTTCTGAAACTGATTATGAGTTGATTTTTTTAAACTTATAGTATCAATGTTGTGTACAAACTCGGGCTGGGAGATAATTGGCTGTTTTAAATTACGTTTGAAAGGTAAAGACCAAAAACTATACCCTTGAAAAACATTTCAGTTAACCAAAAAGCAATCATTATTTTAGATTAAAGATGTATTCAATCTTACTTCCTCGTTCAGATTGGCAATGGCACCAACAATATTTATGTGACCGGTGTGAATGTGCCAGCAAATATTTTTCAAATGATAAAAACGGACATGATAAAAGCGACCCGAGCTATTTATGTTTATGAAGTCATGTAATTCAAGTGTAACAACATCCTACATAAATTAATAAAAAATATGAGAGATGTAAACAAGTTTATTCCTTGCTCTCTCATCATACTTCATTCTTTACGAAACTCTTCTCTATCAACAAAAGCGATAGCATACAGACGCAGTAGTTCAATCGCTTTCTTTAAATAATATCTAACTAGTTCTTTAATGTATTTTTATGGGGGATACGTATAATCTGCACACTTCACTAAAGTTGAATTCTTCAAGATCATATTCATCTGTGTTCTTGTGAAACATTTCTTCTCCATTCTTCAATCTCTGGCCTTGTCAGGAACACGAATGTGGGTGGTAAAGGTGGTGAAAATAAAAGAACTAAGTCTAATAATTTAATAATAATTTAATTGAAGATAGAAGAACAAATGATACATAATATGGTAAATATTGAAAACATTCTGCACAGAGTATGTGAGTTATTTCTTGAAATGCTGATCATTATCAGAAAAAGAGAAACATTGTTTAGTTACTTAAATAAATATTTCACAAACGCCAATTTCATTGTCGCCATTGTTTTTAAATTATTTAATAAGTTAATAAGTTTAACCAAAAACGAAACAAAAAATTCCTTTCAAGTTAATTTGCCAAATTAATACTATATGGCCATTCCTTAATTTTACGTAACTTCAATCCAATGGAGGAATTCCCTCCAAGAGAAGTCAGTTGATTACCACATAATTATGATGATGTAATCAATTAGAGTCCCCCCAGTGTTCCCTTACCTTATCTATTCTTCGTCAAGCTGTGTATTAACATAAATGAAGGCTATCAAACCTAATGAAGTTCAAAAGGGGACAAAAAAAGAAATTGTGTATTTTGCAACGAAAATATCTCCGTGCATATTAGAGCTGTATGTACTACGTATAAAGTAGAAGATATTTGGATGACAAGTGCCTATGAAGAGTATCTCGAGATCGTGAATCACTTATCATGGAATAATTTGAATCAAAAATCCTAAAATATAAGAACAGCTCCTTTGCATCAAATATCTTCGTTTCAACATTAATGGTTAATTAACAATTTAACCAGAAAATATCGGATCACTTGCTGTAGTGTTTTTATTGTCGATTGCCACCAATTCCTCTTAATCGTATTGTAATAATACACACGACTGCATTTTCCACGACAATTAAAGAGATAACTTCGTGCCGAGAGGTATATTCGTTGCCGAAAACTCGAAAATCATAGTTTAAAGCACAAGTTGATTTTTATTAATAATTCCATGTTCCTCGACACGGCTTTTTATAGAGCAAAAAAATTAAAAAAGGAGCAGGCGCGGCAAAGTATCTCTGAAAATGTGTTTTTTGTCCCTGTAACGCCCATTCATTCCGTGAACTGATAAACATATTCATTCGCATAAAAATATTATCACGAACTTGCAATTTTAACCTCTCACTTTCTCACGAAGTTCATTTCATAGCATGACTAATTGTCGATTACAACGATTATTACACAATTATCACGAACTCCAGACACAGTACACATACTTCCAAGAAACCAACACTACAATATTAGTAGGTTGGAATACATCATACAAGAGATCACGGTTTGCACAAGGGCACATACTCATTAATCGAATGAATCATTACACTTGAATCACGACCCGTAGTTAGAAAGTTGTCAGACAGACTTTTCCCTGTTCACAATGCAATTATTAGCGGTACAGGAAATTACTAACTATATCCATTACGCTATTCTTCCAGCAAAAATATTTGGTAATTCAACGATTTATAACAATTTAGCTCCTTTGAGCAGAATTTCATGCTAAAAGGCAGGACAAAATTAAACTATCAATTGCAGAATATTGTAAGCAGATGATACTGTCGGCATACTTTTCATGATATAAGCATTGTTCAGGTGTCCTCATGTGCTTCTCAAACATTTATTCAATTCAGAATTGAAGGAAACATTTTTCCCCAAGTAATAAGTTAACTCTAGCACTCGGTGTTTTAGATTTTTACCAATTGTGTTCCTTGCTTGCAAACTAAAATTTTCTTGAGTTCACCTGTAATGTAATGTACTTATCCGCATCAAGATGGAGGTTGTCTGATATTTCATTTTTAACTTGTTTTAAAAAAACCTAATGAGGCTTGAAAACAAAAAATCTGTAGGACATGAAATTAAAAAAAAGGAATATTGGATAAATTGTTTACAACTATAGGAACAAATCGCTCTCTAATGCACCAAATAAGGCTACTATTAAAGGGCTCTTATTATACGATCTAATAGGGGGACATTATCAAAAACAAGAAAATAAAAATATAAGAACAAATGCTGTTTCACGTAATTTAAAAAAAATCGATATGGTCATATATTTTACCCAAGTTGAACATATGAAAAGCTGAATGTGACAGACAAGCAAACTGTCAAAACTGCATTTAGCCGCATGGTCAGGAAACTATAAATTTCTTCTTCGCAAAATGTCCATAATCGTGGCCGGCCTTCACATATTTTCGGCCACTTGAAGATGGACAATCAGCAGGAAGAAATACAATCAGCACTTCATCGCCAATCGATTTGGTAGGATTGTTTAACTAGACCAATATTGCTCAACTATCTCAAACAATGGAAACTGTAGAGAATACGAATATTTAGAGATTTCAAGAAATGTTAAACCATAAATATCAGATAAAATATTCTTAACTTCTTTTGAAATAAAAAAATTTGTTTTCACAAAAAAAAACTAGTAATTTTTAACGTTTAAACCACTGAATATTCTATCCACTTTTCGAAACAACTAGCTAGATGTAGATTAAAGTTATGCAAGTTAATTTTAATATTTTATCTGTTAAAACACAAATCGGATAACTGTAAAATTAATTTAACAGTTACCTAAATATGATGGCAATAACGTCGAATTTTGTGGAAAAGTTGAAATTTCAGAAAGTTAATATTAGATTTCTTCAGAAAACCCTTTGAAAATGCGGTGAGATTTTCTGGTAGAAATTCACTCAAAATTCCAGTGTATATCTGTAAGTGCTGTGTGTTTGGTAGGCGGACATCACATATCAATCTTCATTTCCTCTAATAGGTTGTTTAAAAAATGTGCGTTAAAAACTTTCCCCCATACATGTATAAAACATTTTATGGAATTAATGGGAATAAATAGTAGGGGCTTTACAATCACAGGTATCATTCTGATTAAAAAGAGATGCCGTTTGGAAGTAGTTTTTGTTTTGCACAAAAAACTGAAATACTCCTACAGAAAATGTAAGTAGAATTTGTGCCAACGAAACACATCCTGATTAGAGATAGACACTAGCATTTTTTAGGATTCCTGCACCGCAGTCTTTTAAGGATATTCGAAGTGATAGACGCCCCAAACACAGAAAGAGGGGCACTGTGAGAAAAGGGAATGGTAAATTCTTTGAAATCTAGGGGTAATGCCAATATGAAATTGTAATTGCAGCTCTCACGGCGGAAGCATACACAGAAGGAACAACAATTTCATACTCTGAGATGCGCAGTCATGTGCGTGACTTTCAGTTCTACGTCATTACCCAACTTCTTTTAAATCACTTGTTACGATTACGTAGTATGTTGGAAAAATTTGAATGTTATAATATTAACTGTTTGGCATTTTGAGAGGCAAAGGAGCTATTCCTATAGTATAGTTAATAGGAGGTAGAAAACATATATCCAGTTTAGTTAAACTGGAACACAAAAGCAAACATTTGGAGATACAATTCCTTCACACTTTCAATACTTCCAGGATTCAATGACTTTTGTTGGCCGTTGATCATCCCGCTATTCACATTCATAGGCAGCTTAGTTGCCTTCCTCTTACTGCAACCATCAAGCAGCGAAGGAAATGCAAATGCGGCCGTACTCCTGCCATAAACACATCTCATTTTCCGGGAGAACAAACTCGATCTTCTCTTCAACTTTCGAGCGTTTTAAATGTAACGGGCCGATTTAACTTCATAAAAAGAAGGAAAAAAGGAAAAAAAGGAAAAAAAGAAAGAAAAAAAGGAAAAAGAAAAAAAAGGAAAAAAAAGAAGGCGCGAATGTACATGCTGCTTTAGAGTTCAACCGTACCACGAGATGATTTAATCTACTTGTTCCCCTGGAGCTAGGATGTTAAGGAATACGGCACAAAAAAGTTCAGCAAAAATAGGAATAATCAATTTCAATTTTTGTTAATTAGTTCAATAACTTCATGTGAATCAGAACTAAGAATTAAGAAACATTTTTTAAACAAATAGTAAGTAATTTCCAAATATGTTTCATTAAATAATGTTACAATTCATAAAAGAACACAATTTGTAACAACTTTCTATTGCCAGCGACCTACTGGCTTGGAAGATTTTTGGAGTAATCCTTCTTTAATTTAGTTAGTCATCATCAGACGTATTCAGTCACTGCCTTTTATCCCTTCGGCTAGGGGCTTGATACCTTTAGATTCCGAGGTTTTTAGGCCGTAACCCTACCACGAACCCGCGATGTCTCAAATTCTCTTACCCTCCGGGACTGCACGGAGGATAGTTAAGGAATTCCTCCAGCGACACCGGCTAGTGAAACCCAATAACGTAAATCTAGGTGGTGGTTCTCTATTCATGATGGAGTGACACCTCAAACAATCACTCAAGTAGATCCCGCGTCAGTAAACTCCCTTCCTCCCAAACATTCTCTAAGTGTCACAAAAGTATATCTCATCAGAACACTAAGCCTAAAATCCTATTTAAACATAGTGACACTTCAATGTCACGAGTTGAAAGAGAGGGGTACATTGTCATCCAATTGGGAGCTCCAAAAACTTTACGTTGTAACGCAGCTCCCGATTGGATTACGTCTTCCTCTCCTTGCAGTTCGAGACCTTCAAGTGACACTGTGTAAATCGGAGTCTAGAAATCCCAGGCCAAGCGGTCTGCGCCCGACCCTTCCTTCCGGTACGTACCGTTGCCGATGAGGTCCAGCTCCTCGTAGCGGCCCTGGTCGCG
>BOPP01000034.1:9773877-9785865 GCA_017312745.1 Gryllus bimaculatus
AGGAAAATTTACTAAACTGAAGCCGAAGATCCCAGAGCCCCCACCCACCCACAACCACACGCCATGCGCGAAATAAGATGCGAATCTACCGTTACTTCAAGCGGCATGGTACTGTCTTAGCCGCATCAGCTATCGGGGTGGAAACAAGTATTTTAAATTATAGTTATAAATATTTAAACGATCAAAAATAGGATTTGTTATTGAATGTCATTCCATGAGTAATCCAGCAACATTTGAACGTAGTTACGATCAGCTTGATTATTCCCTGTTTCTGTGTGCGTCAACAGCTACGGGAATTAATCCCGTAATTGTAGTGATTTTTTATCGTGGAAGGTGGCAGAGTTCTTCAGCCGCTGCATACTGAATTCGGCGCCGATATAAACGTCGGCTTGAGGGGTGTTCCTCATCCAGGTAACTCCCATAAATGGAAAACTGTTCCGGCCGGGAAAAGATGTACATGTGGGGCAGTGCAATGCATGTAAGTGTGTGTGTGTGTGTGTGTGTGTGTGTGTGTGTGTGTGTGTGTGTGTGCGTAAGGGCTGAGGGCAGGCCAGGGAAAAGGAAAGATCGCCCGACGTGTTTGTTAGGATACTGCCCCGGCAGACGGTGCTGATCGAAGAAACAACAAAAAAATATCGATCTGAACAGCCGACCGCAAGAATTTTCATCCAGACGCAACTAAATTACAACATAGTTATCTACCTAGTGCGGAAAATTCTACCACCGTCGGATCTCGGTACCTACGACCTGTGATGAACCCTTAGATAATGGCCTATTGTTATCAAACGTAAGTGATTCTACTTTACAAACTAATATTTACAACATACTCGAGGGGGAGTGCGCTTATTGGAGCTTCACCCCCCTTTTCAGAAGCCAATGATACATTTTCACAATTCAAGTATTCACCAATTTTCTAGAGTAACGAAACGTATTCAATATTCCAATTGAATTCATTTTAACTATAAATTACAAGATATAGCGTAGGCTTCCGCGGCCGGTGTCAGTATTTAATTGGCTGACCGGGTGACGCCGCGTAACGTTGGCTTTACGCCTTGAGGAACGTCGCAAAAAGCGGCCGAAATGTCGGCATCTTTGCCATGGACGCGGCGTCACCCAGACAGCCAATTAAATACTTATTTATTAGAAAACATCATATCAACCAGCTTCCTCCATACACAAACTGTGGTGCTAAAATAAGATTTTCTCAAAAACGGCTCCAATATTGTTGTTGTTTTCTTCGAATAGAATAAATATTCTAGTAAAAAAGGTGCGGATTCCACTCTCTTGGAACTGAATGACACAAGTCGCAAGATATTGCAACGCCCGGACGCCGCTGTTTACTGTAGGCGGTGCAAGGTTTGGATCCCTCGGAGGGAAAAGGTTCATCGTCAGCGTCGCCAGCCCGTAGAATAATTATCATGTTATATCATAATTTTGTTATGAATAGCAAATACGGCTGTGCAAATGGGTTAATCCTCCTTTGTAGGATAATTTCAACTACAAAATGTTATTTTAATATAATATTCTAATATCTATAAGAATGGAATGGCTGTTGTAGAATTGGAGCTTTCAAATATACAAATTTTCTTCAATAATCAGCCAGATAATACACTCTATACAACTCTAATAATATTACATTATTATTAGATAATACGAGTATTATCTAATATTCGCGAAAGTACACGCGCCATATTTCCCTCGTGACGTCACCGAACACGGCTACACTAAATCCTAATATGAAAAAATTATAGACGTTGTCATTGCCAACACTGTTGGCAATGACAACGTCTATAATTATTTCATGAAAAATGCCAACGATAACGCACCACAACACCTATACCCTAATATGAAACCACTGGCAAAAATTTAAAGCAACCTGCTACCTCGTTTTGCTCCGTTCTACTGCAAAGGAGTTTGCAAAAAACAAACAAATTTCTGGAAGATATAGCAAAAACATATTGCTAGTGTATAGCCAATTTAATCTTTGTTAGTAGAGTCCTTATTATGTCCTTATTAAGAGACTAAATTATTTTAAAAAACATTTACGAAAATGCATTACATTTAAAAACACTTCACTAAACATTTTTCTAGAGGCCACAAATTCTTACCTTGGTTAACAACCAACCTCCATCATCATCACTCTGAAAAGTTCCCATTTTGATGTTCACTTTTTCACTTATAAATCCTCACTGACACATACCCCGGAAGTATCTGGCCTTTGTAGTTTCTTATTCATCATGACGCCCTTCTGCGCATGTCCATAGGAGCAACACGATTACTCTTCGATTAAAATTTCTTGACACTTGGTGAGTTAGGAGAGGAAGGAGACAGTTATCCAATCGAAAACTTCAATTTCATCAATTAAAGAGCTCCAGATTGGATAGCAATGCCAACAGTTGATAACTCTCCAAGTGTCAAGAAATATTAGTACGGCAATGTTATTTACAAAACTATTTTAAACTTACTGTTTAATTGAATTTGAATTCAAATTTATCTGCAACTATTAATTAAAGTATTGGTAGGCACAATGCTCCTTCAAAACTCCGAAAAATCGAAACAATCGTCGTATGTTTTTAATAAACTATACTTGAAAACAGAATGGAAAAATGTAAGCTACAAACTGAAAGAAGAAAATTATACACATCATCGGAAAGGTATTACTCGCGCAACTTTTCTTGACCGATGGATTAAAGAAATATGGGTAGAGTGGGAGTATTAGTTACATAATCAGCCCCTAGATTTTATGAAGCAATGCCAATCTCTGGAGAATCAGTCATGCCATCGTCATTTTCTTAATTTTTTGCGTTCTAACTTTCTCAGCAGTTCGAGGTACCTTCTGTGATGGACCTTTACCACCTTCGGATATGTCAATAATTTTGGATAAAAAATGGACAGAAGTTCTCGTCTTCAACAGAAAATATTTTCAACTTCGTGCCAGTGAAGATGTGTTTGTAATGTTGCCATCAGTGCCAGCTTTTGTCTTCAACTGTTTATTGTGTCAGAGAGGGGGAGGCAAGGTCATCGTTCAAGAATAGTTGCGCGAGCAATATTATTATTTCATGATTATGGCAGTTGGAAAGCCTAATTAATCTGTCGCAGAAATAAAAAAATTGTTTGAAATAGCAACTGGTTGATGCCATCTTACGGGAGGGACGCATGTGGATGTGCTCTTGAATTTTTGTGACTATCTACTATTTTAGCGATTTGGCTATATTTAGTGAGTTTAAGTGCTTTCATTACTTGTTGCAGGTTAGCTGGTAATATAATTTCGGCTGGTTTTTTGCTATAGCCAAGACAAAACAACAGATAACACATTTTAAACGGTTACTGGAACCATAACGAACTTAAGATTTACGATTTGCTAATAAGTGTGGAAACCTATAAACAGTTCAGTTTATTTTCTATATTATATCACTGTGCTAATTTAATTACTGAAAGATATACTCTGTGACGAGTGACGATTCCGTTGATTTGAACGTTATGAGGACTGTGTATCGAACAGTTTTGAATTTGTTTTCCAAATCTTATCTATTCTATACTTTCAAGACAAATTTTCAATTCATATATTTTATCTATTTACGGTATAGTCTACTGGTTGTATTAAATAGAAGCAGTTTAAGTGGACGACAATCTACATAACCACACTGCCAAATTTCGTAAGTCAATCGATTTTGCAAATAACATACATTCTCATTCTAGCATCGAATCATAATTTCTAATTTAGTGAATACATATCACTATTACACTTTCAAAATATTAAGCTAGGTGAATGTTGCTATCTGACTTTCTTGTATTTATTCCAATTTTATCACGTACATTAAAACGCATTTGTGACATGGTTACTAATCGTTCTACTCTTTTTACTCTCTACACCCTCAAAGCCAGCCTTCTGAAAGCCTTCACACACATAAACAGTAATTTAGATCAACATATCCGAAGGTTGGAAGAGGTCGTTCTCAACATAGACGGTTGGGTACAAATCGGCAACACTGCGAATCTTCCCCACCGTGCACCCGAGACTGCACAAAAGACACAGACACCACTCTCCAGTCGCAACTCAAAACAAATTTAGGGTTTTAGATTATGATCCTCACAACTCTTCTCTATCATCGAAAACAAAGGTATTCCCACTGAGCATAAAAAAAGTAACAATTAAAACTGCAACTGAGAGAAACAAATGTAACAATCTTTGAAATTAATTTCCACTCAGCAAAACACTTCACCAGTCATGGTCTTCACCTGAACTTTACTGGAAAACGTGCAGTCGGCAAAAAGCTACAAACAGCACATCATCAACTACAGTTCTACGCAGTCTCCTGCCAAAAATCCATCCCCTTCACCTTCCTTAACTTCTCCTCACCCTTATTTACAACCCTCTTATCTTCTCCTCTGATCCTACTCCCGCTTCTCCCATTCCCACTATCAATTCACCTAAACCTGATGCCACACTTTCCTGATAATGCAAAGTCAGCAATCGCTCTTTTGAATACATTGTTGTATGCGAACATTTTAACATTGATTTGCTGGTCAAATCTCGCAAGAAAGAGCAGTTTCTCACTTTAATTCATTCTTTAATTTAGATATTACATTAAATGTACCTACACGGATCACACTAAATTCAAAGAAGGCATCGATCAAAATTTAATTAACAAAACCACTACTCGATATGAAATTGAAACAAAAGATTTAGGATACAGTTATCACGATACACAAATCTTTACCATTATAAGAAATGCCAACACTGACACAATAAATAATACACGTAGGAGTAGAATGTTTACTAAAAGAAAAGGAAAATATTCATCAATTACTTGCTGCAAAAGTCATTGGATGCGATTTACACTACTACATTTCACATTTCAGCACTTGCTTTCCTCTTCAAAAGAGGAAATTAAATATTTCACGGAAAAGTAATTCTTGGATAACACAAGGGATTAGGACATAATGTAAAAATTCGAATTCTATCGAATTCTATCTTTCATTTCTGAGCATCATATCGTATCTCAAGATTTCCTCCTCTACATTAAAAAATACAAATGATTGTTAATAAAAGTCACAATGCAGGCTAAAACCATGAATATAAAAACAATTCGTCCAAATCAACTAGAAACCTTGAAGAGAATATTGTTTTAAAAGGTAACGATAGAAATGTGAACGATCCGGCAACAGTGGCTAGTGTCTTTAACCAATACTTCTCGAGAATTTCTGCCGATCTCACTAAGGGTCTTCAGCCACAAAATTCAGAATCAGACGTTTCCCCCAAAAATTTAGACACAATTTTCGTTTACGAATAGTCTTCCTATGAAATTCTCAAATAATCGGTACACTAAAAAATAAATATTAGGTCGGTTTGGATTAATTTCCGGTTTGTTTGTTAAAGACTTGTGCGCTCGCCATTATACACCCATTAATTCACATATTTAATGTATCCTTATGCACAGGAATTTTTCCAGATATTTTAAAACAACTAAGGTTAAGCCGCTTTTCAAAAAGGCAACAAAATGAAATTCAAAATTTTCAGCTAATTTCTCTTTTGTCGTTTTTTTTTCATCGTTCATTTAAATGAAACGTCCATTTAAATGAATGGAACACTAAAGTAAGTTCTTTATGCTACGCTTTCAGAATTATATCAAATTCAGTCAGCCTTCATACTGCTCGTTGTGTATATTTCGAGATTGTGCATTCCCGTCTGAAATATGGCATACTATTCTGACGAAATACTCCCAGACTTCTAGATTACAAAAAAGAATTGTACTAATAATAAGCAATCCCACCCATGTGATTCTCGTAAGCATCTATTAATCTAGGTATTTTACCATCACTTTGCCTCTTGATATACGAATCAGTGGTTTTTGTCAAAAATGTCTTACATACGGACGGGAATATATTTTCAGCAAACGCCGTTGTCTATAATTACAACGCTCGACGTAGTAATCATATTCATCAGGTGACAATTTCAACAGATCACTACAAAGAAACAGATCACATATAATACATGTACATTATTTTACAACACCTTGGCAAATGACATTAAACGATTCAATTCGTTATAAAAATTTAAGTCCCATGTAAAACTTTTTCTGCCGCAGAACTGTTTCTATACAATTGAAGACTATACCGAGCATCGAAAAGGAAAGTAGTATTAATTTTATCAATGACGATTAATGTATTATTTACCACTTGGATTATATAATTCTAAAGAGCCTGTAACAAGTATTGTACTTCAGCGTATGGGTCAATAACCTCCACCTCGATCACGTTTTCGTCCAGTTTCCCTGATCCTTGGGCAAAGATGACCACCTGTTTTGCTTCTGGACATAAATGTAACTTCAAATTAACATCTCCCCATAGTACGTCACACACAGTTTTTATCTGTTTTGACGTAAATAAAATAAATATAGTGTCAATGGAAAGATCACTCTCTCACGTATGAAAGGTGACCTGTAACTTAATTCATTGATTTTTTTCATCTTTCTATTTCAATAAACATTGCTAGATTTTTTCGGTCGGTCTCCACAATCAGTAAGAAATAGTGTCACATACATAAACTGACACATTAAATGAGTATTGCTGATGAGTTTTTCTTTTAGAAAATTCCTTTTATTTATTTCTTTATTTATTGCTTTAGTTTCTGCAATTTTTTAGTTGAAGTGTGAAGGACGTTGAATTTCTCTAAACAGCAATAAAAAAACTAGATATTTATTTACTTTCGATTTTCACTAAGGTTTCGGTTGCTCCTTCATATTCCAAGGTTCTGATTTGTGACTTTTCTTTTCCACAAGTGTTGCACTTGCTCTTTTCCTATTTTGCGTCGTCTATTTATCATTTCACATTTATAAAATGCATTACGTATAGAGTGGAGAAGATCTTTGTCAATCGGGAAAAATTCTATACGTCACTAGCATTTTGGATTGCACCCTAAATACAGAATGTCTCAGAATGAATCTTATGAATTTCTAAGGCACGTAAAGGGTCGAAACTAATAACTTTTTGTCAATGAATATATAGTAAGAAATTGCAAATATAAGATATACATTCAATTGAATTTTTGTGTCATCAAATTTCATTTTACGCAATTTCTTTTTTTTTAAGGATAGAAGAAGGGTCCGAATTTTCGAACATTCCAAATTAGAAATAATGCAAGAAAGTATGTGCAGTTGAAGTACCACTAGTTTTCTTTACATTTTCTTCTCGTATATATCAAAGAACGAGAAAAGCAATTGGAGCTAGTCCCATTTCCAGCAAAATACCTGTATCTTCGAAAATTTCAGAAAATTAACGTTGCAAATCTGCAAAAAGGTCTTCCTTAGTTCCCGAGTTTTCAATCTAGTGTTCATTTGCCATGCTCCCCCTATTATCGACCCAAAGTGTTGTAGCACCAATATTTTTAAATTGTACAGAACAAACTTTAACTACATGATAGTTAATTGATATTTGATGGCAGAAAATATTTTACTTGGCATCTAAATTTCTGTATGGATTTTAATAGTTTATTGTCATTTGGCAATGTATCGTAAAGTAACATACATGTAATGTGTGGACAATTGGATATTCGTAAGTCCCGCGGGAACAAAAGCATATGCAAAATCGTAGAATGGGAGAAATCAAGAAAACTTGATCCGAGCAGGAACAAATATTGTCATAAACCGAGCAAAAGGAAGAAGTATTTGAAGGGGATTAGAAGGAAGGAAGGGAATTAATGGAGAGAGAGAGAGAGAGAGAGAGGAGAGAGAGAGAGAGAGAGAGAGAGAGAGAGAGAGAGAGAGAGATATCCTCAAGGAGGCCCGATGTGACTGTGGTCCATGCTCCCATTCATTTTCCGACTGGCCCCCACGTGTCACCTAGCATACGCGAAGGGGGAAGCTACTATACTGGGTAAAACCTCCGGAAAGTAAATAAGCCATTCATATATCGCCACCTCGTAGCAATCATATCAGTCATTTCCTTTCCTTGGGGTTTCCGCGCGCCCGTGATAGAGTTCAGGAGTTGAGACAAAGCCTGTGGGTGCGAGTGCGTCCTGGCGGATGCGAGGTGTGGCTGACGCAGATGCAACAATGTCAACGAGATTCCTTCATTAAGAGATATTTAAAAGCAAACTAATCAAAATAATAAATGAGAACGTGTTCTCCAACCCTGTTTGCCCAATCAAAAATATATTTTTTTTTACGTTCATTTGTCCCTCGGTTTAAAAGGATGAATGAATGAAAATGAAAAACCTGATAGAAATTGGAATTAACCAATGTGCAATCATCCGTTAATGAAAAACTCGAATTTTTCTGATGTCAAAGCAGATGCACATTATTTTTTTTCCTTTTATCCTTTTTTTATGAGGTACGCATCATATAAATTCAATTATTCCAAATACCACATGAACAAGCCGCTGGAAATAAATATCTCAATGGTACATAACTTGCATTTAGTATAAGAGCAATCATAAATTAAGCCCCACACCTTGGTATGAGACCACACCTTCGCAGCCTTAAACAGTAATTATTTCGGGTAAGTTTTTTATATAGCGCTTATATTACAGAAAGCGAACTAGATAATTTACAAAAATGTATCTCATTATATTTCTGTACTTTCATTCCATTTCAAGAATTAGTTTTATTTTCCTATTTACAAGATTGTCGAAAGACAATTCAAAACGAAAATATGGTTAAAGCAAAAGCATACGAAACGGCGGTCTCCTGTACCTATTCTTTGGCTAATGTCCTCGGAAATGACGCAGGCATGTTGCACGTGTGGGTAAAGACAAAGTGTTGAGGCGTGGTGTGGTGGGTTGCTGGAAGACATTACCATAAGGTGACAGTTGACCCACAAGGGTCTCACAAAAAGTTACGTGTCTCTCATGTTTCGACAGTGTCATCCATCTTTTCTTCCACTTTGGCCTTTTTCGTACCAGAAAAATAGCTTTTTCAGTCGCCGACACCACATCCGTCACTCTACGTTCGCAATTTCGAAGATGTTCAGGTTGTACACAATCGTAACTACATTATTAATATTATTACATTGATGACTGCATGAGTGCTTGGCTGGTCACTTAAAGGTAATAATCTCCCTGTCGACTTGTCGACCCTGTCCCTGGCGCGAAAAATTATACTGATCCATAATGTATTATTATTGATCAGTATAATGTGTGAAATGAATGTAATGAATGCGTGTAATGAATTAGGAATGTGGAAAGAATGGTAGGAAGGTAACTACGACCGTGATATAGGAACAGCGAGTTTTATAATTATTGCGTGCCACAGTGACATTACGGTTAATATAATTCATCCACTCAGTTAATAAGTTTTTTGTAAAATAATTTCAGAAAAAGATCTACAGGTATAGATGATCGAGGTGACTAAATAGTACACCGGTTTAGGTTCTAGATGTGATGAGAAGCGGGTTCGAATTCCATCAAAGGATGAATAGGTGTCTTGGTCAATTTCATACGTTGCGTCGGCGAGAGTCTGGCATTGTACTGACCGTGCTCCCGACGAGCTCAAGTACGATTGTCTTGTGTTCCTTAGTTCCTGATTAAGGTCCGACAAACATAATAATGGCGAAAATAACATATCTGCAGTTCACATTCCTACAGGGAACGACAAACGAAATACTATGAGTAGAGGAATGTTTGACGACGAATAAAAATGAAACATAGAAATAATTAGCATGTGAGAATGGTAGTGTTATAACAACACCATGATCACGTTTCGACAACGACCAAGTCCAGAAGCAATTGCCCAGTTTTCAAGCATTACATGCCCATAGCGACACGTGAAGAATAGTTCTATACTCAAAAACTAAAAAAACAAAATCGTTCAAAATCGTAATGATAACATTTCCTCGATTACGAGACAGTGGCCAGCAAATCGAGTCACGCGCGTGTGACGTAGCACTGCGTCGCGCCGATGCCGATGCCAAGCTGCCAAGCCGATGAAGCTGCTTCACGCTCGTCCACCTGCCCAGACCCTCAATGAGGAGCGAAAAATATAGCCTTAACCCACAGGCCCTCTGATCAGAGGCGAACAAAGCGCTTATGCAACCCTATCCACTTTTGGAATTGACACTCATTGGGAGATGGTTGCGTAGGCTTCCGCGGCCGGAGTTTATGTTGTCTAGGCTATCCGGGACGAGCCGCGTCACTGACATGGTGGCTAACGTTTCGGCCAGCGTATTGTGGCCTTCTTCAGAGCGTTCTGCAGCAGTAGACACCAATTTACGGGTCTTGGTATGCATAATGCAATACACGCTGAGGAATATCAGCGTCTGTATCTTTATTACAGCGATATTTTAAATATACTATCCATTTTACTAATGTAATCAACTTTCATAAAAATATAACCCAAGCTATTCTGTTCTTTCTTAAATATATTAAAACCTAAAATTTTACCACAGCCTTAAAATTTTGGGAGCACCTCATTCGCACACTCGCGCCTCAAAGACTGCCGGGACCGGTCTTCAAAAGGCGTCGCACGGGCCGAACGCCCCCTCACCCTCCTCAAGCCACGCCTTAGATCCACCAAATTTGCACGTCAGTGCGTTGCGCTCGGAAGACCAGAGCCCGAAGCTCCCCTCCGACACGCGGGACGTAGGGAAAGCAAGCGCCACCGCGGCTCTGGCGGACGTCGCCGATGCAGCGAGCCGTAAGCACGTGGCGCCGACGTTTGTTACACATTTATCGTCTCCGGGATCCAAATGTGTTGACTACGATTCCACGTATCCGCGCATTCGCTTATGTCACTAACGGTTAATAACATGGTGAGTTGATAATAACGAAAACTTGGAAAGAGAGAGGCCTAAAGCGTCACTTCCCCGATAATAGAAATAGCATGGAAGCACAGACACTGACTCCATCATTGCTCACGTTTTCCTCAATGATTTTACAAATGTCGCCATCTTCAGAATCCCAGAACCTTTGGACATGATATTAAAAACACTGGTCGGTAGAAAACTGCAATGAGGTGATTGTCAGAACTACTACTTGAAAGCTACAATACGATTAATAATAGAGAAAAAATGTGCAAGACAGCAAATAATAAAAGTTGTTCACGCCATTAGACTTGATAAACACCAACGAACGAACCGAGTGTGTTATTAGCTGTGTGGTTCAATAATTTTGCGTAATACCATTTTCATACAAGAAAAAAAATCATATAAAAATACGATTTCTTGGAATGTGAGTACTCAAACGCCAGCTTGATCTACAACTGAAGGGTTTTCACTGTTTTTAAAGATGGTTTTGTGTTCCTCAGTTTACATTAAGTCGATATTATAACAGTGCAGTATTACGAAAAGCTAAAAACAAAGCGTTTTCTTTTTCGTATTTGGATTCCATTTTAGACACCTTTCCCGTGCCCATCTGCTAGCTGCGCTCTCTAGCTCTCCGGCGACGCACTGCCTGCCTCACGCTGCGCGGCGCGGCTCGGCGCGGCAGGACGTGCGTTGACCCGCCGGGATGACTCGGGGAAGGCGTGTGGCTTTGTTTATGTCGGCGACGGGCTAATTTGCCGGATCATGCGTCATTCAAACGATCTCTCTCCCTCCCTCCCTCCCTTCCTCTGTCCCTTCTCGTCTCACCGCTCCCGCTTTCTCTCTCTCTCTCTCTCTCTGTCTCTCGTTCATGTGCTTGCAGCAGCACTCGTTAAACCACGGCGTATACCGCGTGTCTTAGTGGCTTCCTTTGCCTCGTTCTTTTTACCCTTCGTTGGCGCCTCTTTGCGGGAGCCTTCCCTCTTTCTTTCGTTCGCGTTTCCCCCCGTCTTTCGCACTAAGGATTCTTTACAGTACCTTATTCGTATTAACAATTCGCTCGGATTCGATCGTGTTTATTACAATCCATTAATTAATCGTTCTCCTTCATTCATTTGGACTATGATACTTTTTCACAGTATTTTCGGCACTGAAGCACATTTTTTCCTTCTATTTTCACCTCGTCTCGTGTATATCACCATCCACCCTCTCCCCCCTCGTAAGAAATGGTCTCTCTCTCTCTCTCTCTCT
>BOPP01000034.1:9786156-9856139 GCA_017312745.1 Gryllus bimaculatus
CCGCACGCGCCGCTTCCGCCGCCTGCCCGCCCCACAGCCAGTGCCCGGCTCCGCTCTTGCCACGCACGGCGTGGGCCGGCTGCTGCGGTTGCAAAGCTCGCCTCTCCGCGGCCCGGTTGCTCTCCCGGCGTTATGCTTTGCTCCGTTTCGTTATGCTTTGGAATGATGTCTTAACGCAACTGACGTTCCAAGCACGTTTGCACGTTTCAAGCAAGTTATGTGTCTGAGTGCACGGGAAACGCATAATGTCGTACGTGTTAGAACAAAGGTTGTATCTGCAACTGAGCTCAAAGCGAGCTCAAAGCGGGTTAAATGTGTAACTATGTCCCTTAGTTGAAGAATTCATATCATTGCTATTGTTTTGTAAATATTTGCTGTAGATATCTTTTGAAATGCTTACTATTTATTACTTATGCTGTAATAACCTCAGTGATCTTAAAAGAGCAAGTACCCCTTCATTCAAAAGGCTTTAAATACTCTCCGTTCGTAAAACGACCATTAAACATTTGCAACTTACAGTCACATAGTAACAATAACTCAATTTGGCACACAAAAAAAAGATACGACCTTTGTGGTTAGCATGGCAGAATACTTCTCGACTTATTCAAACTTTTCCTCCTTTCAAGCAGTCCACGGGTTCTGCGACCTTCGCGCTCGCTATTTCCCACAACCAGTCATGTTGCATGAATTACAAGTTTGGGAATTTTTATTCCAAATTTCAAGAAATATTTTTAATGGTAATTTCATCAAAGCTGTTGGAATTTTATTGCTACGCAATGTCTCTCATGAATATATATTTAGTATCAATTTGTACAGGGAAGTTAATTTTGTTACTGTTATAATAATAGCGATTATTGTTATTGATTATATGATGTTCTCATTAGTCTTCTGTCCTTTGGTTACCAACCTCGGTATTTTGAAGCTCACGTAATTCACGGTTTTTGCCGGTATCCCACGGTTTCATTGAAGAAATTTTTAAATTATGATTTTGTGGCCTCATAAATAAATATTCCGGTAATACGTAATTTGCAACACATTTGCAAAAGAGGCTGAATGAAAACCCAGAAATTTGTAACGTTATTAACGAATGTAGTGACCACGTGAAGACGAAAATTTTTAAAGGAGAAAAATTAACGGCTGTTTTGAAAATTACGCTCTCAACCGTGATTGTCACTTTTGAAAAGGAACATCACATAATTATGCAAACTCACAGATAGAAACGCCATCTACTTCGCTTTATTCAATGTTCTTCTCCAATGTTCTGCCGCTCACGCAACTGACTTCACCAACGAATACAGCGATAAGTTGAATAATATGACGACATCACCGCATTTGAATAAAATGCCATTCTTATGGAAAACATTCCTCAGAATCATGCTGCTCTACAATCAGTTGTTAGACACAGAGAGACATACTAAGAATCGATGCCGTCATAAAACCCTGAATTGTTAACATTTTTATTATGAGTGACAATCTGAGTAACGTGATACCTCAATGTGAGCGACGTTAGTTTTAGAGGTACAAGGAAGCGTATTACAGCATACTCATTAATGCTCGTCATATATGAAATTGCATGACGTGTACAACCCCCTTTTTAGAATCCATGTGATACTGAATGTTTTGATGCTCGTGTGCTTTCAGTACATCTGAACAATCAATTACATTAGAAAGATGTTGAGACCTTTAATCCTAGGAAACGACCAGACGTTTATCTTCAACGACCATAATACAAGATAATCCTACTGGAACCTCACATCCTCATTTCGTGATAATTGACAGAAAATCCGCCCTCAAATCTCGTACGCACAAAACGAGGCTTTTGTTCGCATCTTACTTGATTAATTTTATTTATTAATTTGGGATTCGAGGCCCTTTAACGGCAGAGATCATTGAAGAACGTGGGTGATGTCCTAATGTGTAGAGGTTAGCGATTATATTAATGTGTATGATGATGAAAACATGCTGAAACGAGAAGCGGGGGAAACGGAAGTCTCCCAAAAAGCCAGCCAAGAGAATTCTTTGTTCACCACACATTCCACATGGGTCGACCCGCGCCTCAGCAGTGGTAGAAGCCATTTCGACACGCCTCACCACTCGCATGCTAATCGAGGATGCAAATGTAAACATTTTATTCTTTTATTTATTTATATGCACAGCATTGTAGAGTACTACGCGGAAATGCGGAATAAGAGCTCGATTTGCACTATCGTTCGGCCCATTGATTGTGCTCACCGGGACATGTCAAGCAGCTTAATGATGAATACTATAGGCAGTCCCCGAGCATAAACGAGGAAGTTTTTATGTTTTATGCCCTTCCCTGTTCTGGAAAGTTGGTCATAGTTATCATCGCCTTCCTCTTGACACTTGATTGTAGGAGTGATCGTAAAAGGTAAATGATGTTCAAAGAGATAAATGATTATGGGTATGATGAAGGTTAGGGTGAAACACGTCATGCTATAAGAGGCCAACCACACCACAATAATATGGCAGAAACACCCATGCCTTGTGTGGAATTAAAACCTGTCTGGTCTGGAGGAGAATGCTAGCGGCCGGCTGCACAGTGAGGTAGTTTTCCGTGATTACTCCGATGAATGGTAGGCGAATGCCAGAGTAGTTCCCAAACAATCGGGCCACGGAGCGCACACGATGTTTCCTTCCACTTCCTTCCCCTATTCTCACCCTATTGGGAGATAGGACGGGGAGCTTACAGCTTGTACTGGGGAGGGGGGGGGGCGCTGGGAGAGGTATCTGGAAGAAAATGAGCGAAAACGACTCTAGGCCACTTCTCTCGTCACAGATTTGTCTCGCGAGTATTTGGAGCATCTGCAACCTCAGTCAGGCAAATAGCAGTCGTAGCAAATCGTAGTCTTGAGGGTCCTTAACATCTTCAGACCAGTCTTTTCGAAAAATACGTGACACAAGAGAACGTAGAATCGTGCGTGAAGTGCGTCGCTTTGACTCAACCTGCGTCTGTATTCTGACTCTTACATTTGCATCCAGAAATCGCTGCGCAGCCGTGACTACGAGGTGCTAATATCCGGTCGAATGCCTCGTTCACAGCAAACGAATATGCAAAGGCATGCGCGCTCTAAAACAAGAGGGGGCAGCTACGTTTTTGAACTCTGAATTTCTAAATCTGTATCTTTAATATTGAAGTTGTAGGAAAACGCCGAAAAAACATTTTGTACTTTTGCAATTTTTGAAAATTCAGAGAGTTTTTCCACAATAAAGACATGTGCAGTTGCTCTCTCCAAGAAAAAAAATATATCCAAAAATTTAGAGTTATGTTTGAGGAAATTTGATAATATTGCAGTTTTATGCAATGTACCCCTAATATAAAAATTTTCGTTTGAAATTCGAAGGGCCTCGGTTTCGGCCGGAGAATACAAATTTTGGAGAAAATCGCCAGAACGCTTCAGGTGCTAGCGTTGACCACCGACAGATGGACAGATAGACATTTTACCGTAGAAGTTTTCATTATCAACGATTCCCCAAATTTGGATCCTCATTACTCAACGTGTTAGAGGTCGTTCTACTAACTACATTTAGGAGCAAGATTTATCCACTTTTTCGATATCAGGACCTCACAATAAGAGTTTCTTTCGAAAATAGCCACTTACCGCGGCACTTTTATAATCATTTCTCCCATAGTACGTATTATGTCCGAAAGTCAAAATGATTGTAGTGTGGAGAAGTCTCGAAATATATACTAATTTCGTCTTCAGAGCCATAAAATAAAACAAACAACATTTTTTGTTAATGCCAATTGGGAACATAAATACAATATTAACATATATGCACTATCGTATAGAATGTTGTGTTTCTTTTGTTATATTTCATAGCCCTGAAGATGGAGTTCCATATTCCGAAACGTCGGCAACGTTGAATAATTTTTACACAGCCTATCTAATCAAATTCCATGATCTAAAACATTCTGTGACTTGCCAAACCTGGTCGGGATTTTTCTACACTTGATAGCAGACATTATTGCTAACGGCAAGCTCCCTCTTCATCGCCGAAGTGAGAAGGCGCGAAGCCGTACATCACGACACCGCTACAGGCGTGTGAGCCTTTCGCTCGGGTGTGCCGTCCATTTGCACTTCTCGGAAAGTGAGGAAAGTCGCAGCGCCTTCTGCAAGGTCGGCAAACGGAAGAGATCACGGAAATGCTCCACCTCCTCCTCCTCATGACAGCGAAGGAAGGCCCGCGGTCAAGACCATTCGCTGAATAACGACAAATGGAAAAGCGACTGGCACCTTTCAATGCATGCAAAACTGTAACTAGTGAGTAAAATGTTATTCGAGTGGTTTCGAGACAGTCTCAAAAGAATTTCGACACATTTGGAAAAACTGACCATAACTGGGGGGAAAACGAAGATGTGGCAAAGATATGTATTATTATTCTGATGAATAGACGGGTAAGCAAGTAATCAGTACGCTATAGTATCTTAAAATATACTCTTTTTTTATTAGGAAAACGAGCTTTTCTACGACTGAACAAACGAGAAGTTCTACATTCCAATCCACTCTATTCTGAATAACGAAACTATTTCCATGCACAAGTGAATATAATGTACTGCCTTTGAGTGCGCCAAGATAGCACACTTGAACGGTCAGTAACATACCGCAAAATGTCTTCGTGACACATCCGAGCTCTTGAGACTGTCTTCATCATCTCATTATTCTTTCACATTAATATATTGCCGCCAATATGTGAAGTTACTCCTCTAACAGAGCGGAAAGTCTATTTTCACAGGATTATGGTATCATTAAACTTATAAAAGAATTATTATATCTATACTGACTTTTAGACATACTCATACACCTTCCAGCAGCATTCGACAGCTTTCTGCATTAGTCACTAACGAATCACCGGATCCTGATTCTGATTATTTCACTGTGTTATTTCACCCTACAATTTTCCTTACCACTTACAACGCATAATATACACGGTCTTTTAACCTTCGTAAATAAACACGTCGTCGATTCCGTCCCATTGCTAGGCACTCGCCGAGATACCTAGGCATGACAGCAAACGGGCGCCCCTTACACGCGCTGGATGCTTTAAGGCGGCTCTACACATTCGGTATTCGGGGAGTAGATAGCGACCGCTCGCCGAATAGTGTGAACGGGTCGCTTACTATTTGCCGAACGACGAGCAGCCGGTGCTTGCCCTACCCACCGCGTGTCGGTCTTACGACACATCAAAGGCAGCGAACTTCGTCGAGCACATCAGCTGCTCGGGATTGGCCGCGGAGTAGCTCGCTCCTCGGCGACTGCCGTATGTGAGGAGCAGCCTTCACGAAAAACGGCGGGGGACCGCGTCCGCTTCCTCAGTCTCGTTGCGGGCGCGCGGGCGGCCGCGCCCACTGCCCGCGACGGATCGTCGCCACGTGGCCGCGTCACGTGCGAGTGGCGGCGGCGGCGGAGGAGCTGTGGGGCGGAGGGAAGGCGGTGCGCCAGACCACAACACCCTAGACACCCTAACTTTTTCGTTCATCGACCCCGGAATGGTTGGCTCCGTCGACCCACATACGTGGCATTCACTTGCATTTTTCTGGCATTACACCAAATGAAACTCTTCTCCGGGAATCGTATTTACGGACGGCGTGAATGTTTATCTTGCATTGAATAATAAACTCATAATGAGGTTGCCTTATGCGCTTGTGACTTTGTAAAACAAACGTAAAAAAAGGTTGCTCTTTATAAAAGGAGGGTGTAATTTAACTTACCAAGATCTTAAAATAAGCAAGCATTACATCTTCAATAATCACGTACACGTGATTTTATATTTACCATACTTTAAATTCCATATGGGATCTAATCCCGTCAGGTTTCTGCAGCTGCGTCTAGAATTTCCTTAGGTACAAAAGAATTATTCGCGTCCATCTTTCTCCACCTATGGTATATGAGTATTGTTTAAATAGATATATCGCACACAACACACAATTTCGTACTAACGTGCCGCAGCAACCGAATGTTTATTGTCACATTTATATCATAAATTTTCGCATTAATCGCGAGATTTTATGAAGACCGATAAAATATTGAACATACCACGAAATATCAGTTATTACTCCCAGTGGCGGATCCACGGGTGAAGGGAACAGGGGGCTATGTCCCACCCAAATGGCCTAGAGGTTTCCTTTGTTACCTTAATTTATTTGACAAAATGTTTTTAAATATTCATTTATGTTAGAATCATGTAATAAATTAAACTCGTGGTGATACAAAATGGCACAGAATTTCTCGTTCTAGTTGGTTTTCTTATTCCATTAGTCTGTGATTTTTCAACGTTTCCTGTGTTTAACCCCCCACTTTAGTCAGAATAAATACCTTTTTTGCAGACCTATTATGGTAAAAATAAATGATATTTTGCCAGCCCTTTAAGTAAATATCATGCTTTTTTCCTGCCTATTTTAGGTCAAATAAATGCTTCAACTTCCGGGCTCTGCTCGCAACATTACCAGGTAAGTTAATAGCTACAAAATATTCTTAACCCCGTGCCGTGAAGAGCAAGCACGCAAGGGCGCTGGAGCCGCCTCCCTTTGCGCAGGCTGAAGCCGCCTTCATTTGTGCAAGGCGAAGCGGGCGCAGGACGTGCGTGCCGCGGCGGAGGCCCTGCTTCCGTCATGCGCACCCCCTCCCTCAACCGTCACCAGCGCCGCGCTGGGCGTCGGATATCAAACCGCGCCGCACCGCGCCGCACCGCGCCGCACCGCGCCGCGCCGCACACCGTCGCCGTCGCCTGCCATCACCGCCGCCGCCGCCGCCGCCTGGCGAGCGGGTGGCAGGGAGCACGGCGCGGCCACGCTGCTGGATAGATGCGGATCACGGGGGACGAAATGGGTCGGAATGTTTGTTTGACCGTCATGGAAATTTGGTTACCCTCTTTACCTGTTGATCGATTGTTTTGTTACCGGGGACGTCAGTTACTTAGATATTTGGTTCCGTTAGTGTAGTGCATGTTATGTTCCGAGAGGTAGCGGTATTTCACCCCAGACCCTGCTTCAACATTGTCTTTGACTGGGAAAGGAGAGGACAAACACGAAAAGGAAAGATCGCGGGCGATTCGCGGACCGTTTAACTTACATGTAGGTGAATGCGCACTTAACAAACCTATAGGTTTCAATGTTGACAGGGATTAAAGACGCATATGACCGATAAAAAAATATGTGTAAGGCCAAGCCAACTTAATGTATTCTTATAAAGAATTTTTTGTTGAATTTAAAAAATCATTGTTTTATAGTTATTTATAACATTTTCAATTGTGATGTCAAACAGAGTAGAAAGACATAGAAAATTAGTAAAAAAAATGTACTTGTGAATGAATGTCATCGCCTTCCGGGCAGGGAGGATGACGTTCCACGATCAAAACGATAAATTATTTCATATTTATTTCAATACCTATAATAAATGGCCTGTCCCTAATAACGTAAATTTTAAGTAATGACACCAAGTTCAAATCAAAATATTTCTGCAAAAGTTTATTTTCAAAACTTTGATTATAATTCGATATTTTTTGCTCAACAATGATGTAATTCAGTTACAGTGTCATAATATTTATTTTAATTATATGATCTTTCATTTTTTTGGTCAATAATGATCATTTTTAATCAGTTGTAGCAGACCTCAATTGGATACGTTTTCCCTAAATTTTGTAAATAAATATTGGCTTGTATAATATTTCAGTTGAAAGTGATACGTTTCATTTAGGGTAATAATAGTTTCAAGAAAGCAGGTTTAATTACTTACATGATGCCTCTGCATAATGGCTAGGACCCAAATTTTAATGACCTGAAAATTAGCGAAATATGCACGCACTTTTGATATCACACTTTACGACCTTATAAAAATAAATTACCACCTGCCGCCTTCAAATACGATAGTAATGTGAAAATCAGTTATTCGTGAGGTATACAATTCTCTGAGAAACCCGAAGTCTTTCAAAATGGAAAATCTGAAAAGCACCTTTTAGATTTTAGATATATTAAGTTAAAAAAAAACAGTAAAAACTGTATGTGACGTCTGCGGGAGAAGATCTTGATCCAGTGCAACTCTGCAAAAACTGAACTCTGAGAGGACTTTGCAATATTTTACATTTGTAATGCACAGACGTATGTATAGATAAGACTATATTGTGTGAATAGATTTTACTATATTGTTCTTCGTTTTTTAAACAAATTAAAACATTTTAAAAATAAGCGCAAGTTTCAAACACTGCAAAAAGGAAATACTATTCCCACAATTTTTGAGTGCATTTTGTATTTATGTTATACCTTGTATAAATGAATCAACAAGAAGTATTAGAAATAAACTTTTATAAAGGAATATTTCATTTTTCTAAAGTAATATTTTATTTTTATATTTAGATAAGTATATTTATATGCATATATTTAGTAAGATTAGTACATTTTTAGATAACATTTATTATCAAAAAACAATAAATATTTGCATATTTCGCTACAAGCTATATTTCGAAGTATTAAATTGTTTGACAATGCGAAAAGCTTCGCGAAAATTGAAAGCACTGTTCGTCTTAGCAATGACTGCCTCAGGGTAAACGAAACTACATTAAATACCACATTATGTCTGTCACTTCGAGGAAGGCAAACGGTAGCTCCTGAGTTCCTCTCTCATTATACTTAATTGCTGCTAAGAAATCATATAAACCGCGTCTGCGTTGCTGTTGTTGGAATGGCAACCAGGAGAATGGGATCTGTAATTGCAGTGATCGTGTCATAAACGTGCATAGGGAAAGAGGGCAAGAACTGAGGTAATCCACCGCCCGAATACTACCTTCGAACGTCACTGAATTTTGATTATCAAGTAAAATAATTTAAAATGTAAAACATGTTTTAACAAAGTGTGTTAGTACAAACTCTAGAATAACTATGGGATAACAGGTAAGTGCCAACTAGATTAGTGAGAAGCCTCCGGAGAATATTTTCAGAATTAAAAGATTAGATAGTGCTTCGCAAATTTATTTTAAAATTACATTTAAGTAAATTTTAAATACTTGGCCAGCTCGTGCGTTTCTGGGCATAAAAATCATGAAATAAATGAATATTCGTTTGAATTTTTATTTCATTACATTGGATGAATTATCGTCACTCTCATGAATCAAGTCATAACGATTCATGAAAATGTCGCTCAGGGGATACAGTGATTTTCACCGTTCACTATCTACGTAGGCGCATTAAAACAATCAAAACATGCTTTTTCTAGATTTTTTCACAATATCTTACAGGGAACCGGCTAAGAATTATGCCAATCGATTTGTCTTGTCGAGAAGAAGAGAATTAGAAATTAATCACCCCTGTAGGTGCCATAAGTCTCCCAAAACGCGTTTTAGTTGATCAGTTCCCCTTCAGGAGATCGACACGCGTCGAATGACATCCCATTTGTCTCGATTGGTGGGCGGGAAGTGTTTTAACTGTGACGGACAGGCGGACGAACGGACGCGAGGTCCTCGATTATTTTATAACTGATGGATTAGTGTTTCCGGGCGCGTCAAAGGGGTCTTCAGTCCCGTAAGTGTACAAAACGTTTTTATCGCGGGATGTGGTGGGGATCTTCTCCCGTTGAATAGCGATATCCGGCGCCGACCTTCACGTCGCATTGCGGGATTTCCTCAACAATTACTTTATAAGAATGTGTGAAAATTGAATAGTATAATGATTCTTTCGAAAGAGGCCATCTTTCTATTACACAAAATACTTTTCCCACCGTTCTCGTGCGCCGTTCATCGAAAGCCGCCCCGTGAGAGCGACGGCACCCGAATTTTGCAACAAAACTTTTACTTCACTTTTATTGCAGTTATTTTTGAATTTATTGAGATATTTTTATATTATTTTTGACTCGTCCGCACAAACTTCGGCCCCAATCAACGATTCATACATGACATCACGAACGAACGAGAAAAACGCAACATATGCGCATCGATGTTCATTCTCAAACTTATTAATATACTGTTTTCATAACAAATACCCATTTTCAGCACTTCTGAAGCACATCTTTTTCAAGTTGTTTCGTGTCCTTGTGCAAAGCATTTAGAAGAGCAAATATAAATGGATGCTGTCACATCCAGCACGGTCGTTAATTAGTTACTATTTTATATTGTAAAGGAATGGTCTTGCGAATCAATTAAAAGAGTGTCTCACCTATTAAATATTTGCATTTTCATAACATTCCTTCATTAGGTTTGAATCAGGAGTAGCGTTAATTTCGCAGGCTACGTCGGCGCAGGACGTCCCCCACATTGCACCATTAAATCGACATCGAGTAATCGAATATAAAGAATTCGATAACAAGATGAATGTTTATAAACCAAGCATACAAGCATTAAGATACTGAGAGAAACGTCATAAGTAATATAATTTTACCAACCTGACTGTATAATCGCTTAAACTAGTGGAGGCAAAGAAAGACTGAAGTGAGTCATATTAGCAACTTGGTCGGCTGCCTTAATTCCTTCGACTGGCAATGGGAAAGGCTGTTGTTGTTAGGCTAATTGATAAGATGTGCTGGTAAGTGAGTGAATGAAAGAGAGAACGACTGGGCGACTAAATAACAAGAGAGGCGATTCAGTGACTCACCAAGAAGCAAAATAGATGCCTGAGTGTCTGCTTGATTAAGTAATTACGAATTTGCCTCTCCCGAGTGGATAGCTGGCTGACAGAGCGGTACCAGAATCGCGCGCCCACAGACAAAGCACGCGGCGAAAAGAAAGAAGACGACGGCAGGCGGAAGGACACCTCAAACATGACAACATCCTTCGTACTCAAGCGCGTAAACCAGACGTGCTCATTAGACGCCGGGAAAGTAATTCTGAAAAAAGCGTCTTCTTTTCGAGAATATACTAGCACGTTGTGAAGATACGAAAGGGCAAATACTCCTTCCGTTCTCCCATCGCGGTGGAGCATAATCCACGCTGGGTGGAGTTGTATGCCTCTCTCCGGAGTACACTACTTGTGTTTTGTATTTGCTCTCCGCACCGCCCGAGAATGGGGGCTCTTAGCTCTCGCCCACAACCGCCAGGCAAGCACACCGCTGCGCTAGGTGCGCAGCGACAGGGAGAAGTCTTGCGCCCATGCTCTACAGCCGGGACACGTCGCACAATAGACAGTGGACCTCCTTGTGCCGTGTTCCGAACGGGACGTCAACAAGCACTGACCACTGTAGAAAATCGATACCCGTATTTTATTGGTCGATTATGAAATGATGGTGATTTTCAAGATTTTTTTAATGATATATAGTAGTCAACCTTTGACTTCCAGGACAGAAACTCAGGGCGAGTCATTTCATTTGGAAAGAAACACACCAGCGTGTTGTTCATAATATTACCAATAAATTATTCCTTTAGCGTTTTGGCCTCAGTAACATATATTCCCGTAGAAAGATTTTTTTTTAATTTTTCAATATCGTTACAAACTAAATGTCACCGCAACTGTGTGCCCATTCCCTAGACTCGAGGCGCTGTTGCAGTCTCATTTGCAAACAGTGAGTGCCTAGCAATTTTGCCGGTCGGCTGACCTCTAACATATCTGACAGCCAGAAGATCGGGAGGATCGCAGGTCTGCAAGCGATGCAGCACTGTCGGAAATGCACCACAATTCCGTCCCTTGATAATGTATGTATCAGGAACAAATGAGAAGACGACGGTGTTTTGTTTTTTTTTTCACCCCAAATGACTACCCTTGCACATGAAGACAACTCTGTATTACGCTGAATTATAATCAGCAATATTGGCAAAGAGCGATGGGTACAGCTGCGAGAAACGCTACTTAAATGGGCGCACTGTAGGCCGATGGGTCCCAAATGCTACTTTTAAGGATTGGACGAGAAAAAATCCTTGTAACAATATTATTAAGAAATTAAAAAATTAATGTTTTAATATTCTCTCAATCTATCTCGAAGCAATAATTACATTTCATAGAGATTACAATCTACTTGGTAGGTATCACATATATTTCTTGGAAGTAAAATCAGAGTTGCTGTGCCCTCGACGCCCAGGATCTTAAAGTAGATTCTATTTTGTAATAAATAGCACGAGCCGCGTAAAATTGAATCAAATATCGCGCACAGTGCTTTCTGAAGGCGGCTGGGAGCATCTGCCCAAGAGTGGAACGCGAAAGAAAGAAAACATCCGTTTTTCTGTTATCGCTCGGCACTTCCGGTTCTTTCCTCCAAAGTTCAAGATGGACCGCTTCATGTCTGTTACTTGTTATCTTCACTTTCCCAGAAAGAATCTTCATTCTGAGTATTTTACGTACAATCTAAAGACCACAATCCGTTGTTTCTATCGACGATAGATAGATAACCGAGGAACATTTTCCTTATCCTAAAAAATATCATACATACATGATCTTATGGGATTGCAGAAATTCCCGAAAAGCACAAGAACGAACGTGAACTAAATCGCAATATTCTACATATTTTAATTATAATGTGGATAGTTTAGTCAAAAGGACTACTTTCATTTTCGTTTTTTAAAATTTCCTTGAAATTGTTTTATTTATTTTTTTTTCTAATGAGCTCTATGAAGAGTACACGTATACGTATGAATTCACGATTCCAATGACCAATGTTATCATGAATGGTATATGTTCTTGGTAGTTCAATATACGGTGATTGTGTATGGAGCTACTTTTGAAGAAGGGGAAACGGGTATAGAGATGATGCGATAGCAAAAGCAAATCCAATGAGGACAGAAGAAGATCCCACTTGTCAACATTTTCAATCAAGGTGTCATGAAAGTAAGAACATAAATGCTCAGTAATATACATCACCAATTAACTGAGAACTTCACATGTGTCACAGAGAGTCAAGAGATGACAGAAGTACGTGAATATGTGAAGCGCATGATATTAATTAGTCACTGTTGTCAACAATTTTCCCAATGAAGTATATGTCGATAGCACATCAAGAGCGGCAGGTATATTTGAAAAATCATCAAATGATTGCGATCTTGGCGAGCGCTGAATAGAAGCCATGTTTAGGTATGCTGTATGTGCGAGAAGCTACTATCGTGTATACATTTTTTCGGCTTGGTTATTTCATTCAGAAAGAGTTATTAACAGCAGTGAGTAATCTATGTTTTCACCTTCAAACAAACATGTGTCTCGGACATTTCTTTCTCTTCTTCTTGACACGTCGACATTCTCTTTTTTGTCGTCCGATCATGCAGTTATAGTATATATGCCTGCACATAAGTCGTTGGGAAAAACCTGCGGAAGCGGGATAATAGTTGGAATAACGTTCAATAACAGAACTGTTTCCTCGACATGAGCAAAAAGAGCAGCAGAATAAAAAGGTTTGCAGTAGAGTGTACTTTCCGTATAAATCTTTGAAGAGCCCGAAGAATTCACAATAGATTTTATAGATGTCGAGGTTTGGGATGTGCTTGAAATTTTTGCTAATAACAAATATGCAACTACAGAACTACGGATCTTTAGAACGGAAGAACGGGAGGGGTAGGCAATTTGCCGTACTCGAGCGTCCAATGCATTGCCCGAATAGGCGTCAAAACCACCATTCTTGCTCTCTGTATTTCCTCGCAAGTGTGATCCTTCAATACATTTGTATACTCTAATCCTAGTGAGTTTACCTCCTCTGACATCACCCGTGTATCTCCCCCACTGACATCGCCCGCGTGCCTGCCGCCTCCGACATCATCCGCGTGTTTATCGCCTCCGACATCCCCCGCGCATTTATCCTCTCCCACACCGCCCGCGTGTCTGCCGACCCCGACATCCCCTGCATGTTCACCGCTACCGCCACCGCCTCCGCCTCCGCCTGCGTGTCCGTTCCCACCAGCGAAACAGCGTTCGCCTCCGTGCGCGCCTGCGTGCGCGCCGCCGCCGCCGCCGTCGCGTCATTTCCGGCGGTGTGCGTGGCGGCGGGCGGCCGAGCGTGGCTCCGGTGGCACGCGTCGGCCGCGCGTCGCCCCTGCGGCACGCGCCGCCTATAACCCGCCGCCCGCCGCCGCCATTCCGCGACTGGACGTGCCGCGGACGACGCGTTTCGCAGTAACCTTAGCCCTCGTAAAAACGCCGAAAAAAAAACGTGTCAACCGACCTCTTTACAAAGGCTCGGCGCAAGAATAATGCTAAGTGCAGCGGGACTGCGAGTTGCGTTTCACGATTTAAAGGGAAAACCTGTCACACGAAGCGAAAAAAACTACCGGACGCAGAAAACTAAAGTACTTACGGATAACAAACAGCGTACTCGGGTATGAACTACAGCTTTGCAGTGGAGTGGCGAACAAGACCATTGTGACGTAAACGGAACGTAATTCACAAAACGACACGGAACGAAACGCAACGAACACGGAACAAAACATCAATGGAATAATACACTAGACACGTGGGAATTTGTTGAATGGAAAGTGTTCTTCGGCTTGTATTCAAGGGAGAAACTCCCAAGTTCTGTTCCTCTGGAACGGTCGCTGCACTCATTCTTACACAGTGCTTCATGAGATCAGGGAGTAATGGCTGTAAGGTTCATGACTGATCCTCCTCCAAGGGCAAATAATTGTAACGTCACAAAATAATAAATTGTATGTCCACCAAAAAACGTAAAACTGATTTAGTGTCTTCGAAAACGTAAATATTCCAGATATCAAAGAATATTAAAATCGAGTATTTTACCCAAAGGAGGATTTACCTTTAAGAAAAATAAGCAGTTACTTAGGGGTTCCTGTATATGGAAGCCCAGCGCCCAGAAAAGAAGATACATAAAGTATTCGCAAATGTATCATACACTATTCTTGTATCTGTACAACCTGACCGTAGCTGGTTGGCACTCGGATTCCTACATCCGTCACGAAGCTTCCATAAACCCTAGCTTGTGTCAAATGTCTTTCAGAACCTAACGTTATTACCATCAGTTTTATTTTCGTGGTTCATTGATTGTCTTCTATAATACTGGGCAGAAAAGAATTGACTTCGCTCTGTTTTTCAGCTAAAACCCTCAATAAATTATTTTCGTATATCAGATTTTTTTCTATTTCTGAGTTCCCTTGTCACCTCTAAGGGCATCTTCAATCAAAAATACCGTCCGAATCTGGTTGGCATAGTGGCCAACCAGCCCCATCCTGTCTACCAAATATCTCCACAATATAAAACATTTTTTAATCATATTTGTATTGAGGTTCAGGGTGAAAGCACCAGCAGTGGCCACACTTAAGAACATTTTCGTACTTTTCTCAAAATCGCTGTGCAACAGTAATAAATTCGTTGCTCGAATCTCAGTGGTCAATTAGCACTTCTCTTTCTGTAGATCACATTCGCCAAAACGGCCAATTTTAAATTGTCCCATTTTTATTAATTTATTTCCAAACCCCAATTTTGTTCCCGTGGTAGACACCTTAAAATTTCAAAAAATTGTTAGTGGCCAAATCCTCGACTTAGTAAAGGCCAGTAGTGATTAATAAGTTCGTAATAGAATATTAATTAGTTTTCCGCTTACTAGGGTCATTGGTCCAGTAAGTGTAATGCGTGCTTTTGCTCGGGAGGTGGCGGTGGTCTTTTCCTCGCTGTATGGCGACATCCGGCGCCGACGTACAGTCAGCTAGCTGGGCTTTGCCCAGCCACGTATCTCCCACCACTGGGGCACCGCCCCAGCCGAGACAAGCTCTAAGCTCCCGACCGATTTCCCAACATGTATGGTAGTGTAGTGCATGTTAGTGTAAATGTGTAAGGAGGTGATGATAGGACAAGGAAGAGGTAGGAAAGATCACGCTCGGTCCGTGGTCCGTTTGTAAGTGTATTGCTCCGCAATTAACCTGGTGTTGATCGTAGAAACCTCGAAAAACTAACGATCAGAGCATCCGGCCAGTAGAATTCTTCTCCAAACAACAATTGAATTCGACCTAGCTGACAAGCTGCTGAAGTTGTCCTGTTCTGAAAAACCCAAAGGAAGATAACTTTTTTTGCATTTATTTGTGTAAATAAAGCATCGTAAAATGATTTTGACGTTGATTTAATACTGCACTCTCTCATAGGAGCAGAGTGGCAACCAACCCCACAAGTGGGATAAGTAGGGTAATCTTTACTTGCCATTTAAGAACTATACGTCATTAAAAAAAACTTCAAAGTTAGCGTAATAAATTTTAAGTCTAATTTTCATACGAATATGAATGTGCAATAGAAAAAATAAGCCTGAAATGCGATTTGTTTCATAATTTGCCGCACCTTGTCTGCGGAGATGCTTATTGGACGTCCCTGACATAGGGGCCCTGCTGAGATGCATTATTTTTTCCAGTCTCTAGCTACGCCTAGCACCAGTCTCACAAAAGACGACAAGGAAATGTGTAATTTATTATTGTACGTTTTGTTGCTTTAAATCAGACAGCAATTATTTATCAAGTTCCTTATCATATTTTTTTGTAATCAATGGCTGCTGAATCTTCTTTATATCGACCAATCGCCAGTTCTTATTCCACTACTGACCCGCAAACGACCCCCTAGTTAATCGTAGATCGCCTTCAAACTTTCGTCGATCCCGTTGGGAGCGCCAGGTCCGAACCGTACCCACAACTTTTTCCAAATGATTCTGACTTCACTTTAGATCCTACGAATTTGAAAAGGATCTCTTCATTGCTTAAGTATTTTGTATGAAATTCATTTCAGATCTTCAAAATTTTGTCAAAAACAGACACCGTTTTTTTTAATTGTCACTAAATTGTCACTATATCAATGTGCGCTTATAAAAATAGTAAAAGTTCGGTATTCATTAATACACCTGAATTTGCGAATTTGTAAAAGTTGAAATCTCAATAAGGTGTAAATCGCTTACACCTTTATTATTGAATCGGCATCGAAAATATTTTGCTCTCTGGATGATTGTATGTACAGCTGTTTCATAATATTAGTAGATTGAAGGTAAATTGAAATAAAATCATGTTACTTTTTTTTTATTTCTCAAAATTTGAAAATTTTCTCAAAACGTGACTCCCCCTTCTTTTAAATGCACAGAATCGTACAGCATAAATGCACTTTTCATCGAAAGTTTTTAATCTTCAATAATTACACAAAAGTGGACATGTGTTAAAGAGATACATTGTAAGGATAAAATAATTGATTTATTTTCTCACCAAAGCCATTGAGAAGTTAAAAAACTTAAAATCTTCGAAATATACAAACGCCTATAATGGTGAACAATAATTATATTTAATCAACAAATTGCCCTATGAATCCCGAATGGAAAAACTAAATGTATTTTGGAAGTAATGAGTAATTTTTATGCTCATATTGAAATAGCGAAGTCGGTTCCATAATTTTTTAATTTAATTTTTTATAATCAAGTTTCGCAAGTAAGCAAATAAAATGTGAAAAACGACTGCGTTTTCATTCAGATGATTAATAAACGACGAAATTTTAAAAACATCGTGCCAGAAAACATGTTATTGATAGGCATACAAACAAATTACACCTACTGTATTTCCAAACCGAAAGCAAATCAAAGAAACAGTACATCTCCACGAGATTGTAGACGCCTTTTTTATTCTTCCTTTCTTCAGAAATGCGATCTACATCGCAGTCGCCGTCAGTCAATTAATTTCATGTTCGGGAAATAAATGTCGAAGCATTGTTCAAAGCTTGATCTGTTTGGTCGTCGCGATTCGTAAACTACATATATTTTCGCGTCGGTCGTCATGTTTGATCGGCTGTTGACTTTGTCCCTCGCCGTGTAAAGGTGCAGTAGGGACGGCGGCGAGCTCGCCTGCGGTCAACGCGGCGCATGAAATACGAGCCCTACCTCGCGGGGCTCCGATAAATCACAGCTGCTTTTTTGGTCATTTCGCCTTCCTCTGGTGCGACGCGACACGCGGACGTAAATTTGCATCGTCACTGACGCGGCCTAAGCAGTCTGACGAGATGTAAACTACCACAACAACTATTATCAGTGGCCTACAGCCGCAAAAATGCTGCTAAACCAAACCGCACAAAGTGGTTTTCCGAAAAGTACCAAGCGCACTGTTCAAAAACAACGAATACTGCTCTAACATAACATAGTACAATATATCCTCTGTATATATCTCTGATTTCTTGAGATCCAGAAACCATCCCCCACCGCCACTAAAAAGACCAAAAAAGAGAGGTTAGCAACATATGATAACTATACATTATCGCTCCAGAGTAATAGAAAGCTTATTTGCCTTAGCAAACGAACTACAGATTTCATTTGAGAGTTTAGCTAACAAATTAGCAACCCACATCTCCGGCTGCACTTCCACCGCAACTAGCATATGGAGACATTCGCTTTCCAACTACATAAGTCATATAGCGACCACTGTAAGGAACATTAACGGTATATACGGTAAGTAACAGTATATGCACACATACACACATCCATGCCCCGGGCAGGATTGGAGACCGCGACCCTTAAGGCACGAGGGAGCTACTGCTCTTCAGAATTAGCGACCTTGGATATCCCGGCCGGCAAAACAGTTCTTTATACATGAAGAACAAAACAATATTGAAGTTACATAATGTAATACGAAAATAGCAAATATATATTAGCGGGCGACCTCTTGGAGCCTTGCTGTCGCTTGGTAGCACAGTCGGAAGTAGTCATTTATTCATTTTTGGTATGGTGTTATTTGTGGGGAGACGGCCATTGGCTGTAGTACAGTACCAGTAATTTGGATCCAGGCATCCTGTGAAGACAACTCACGGCGCCAGACTAGGGGATCTTTTTCTAGCAGGCGCGCCTCCTGGACGTCCCCAGATGCGATTCTTTCTCTTCCCGACGGCAGTCTCAGGTAACTATATCCAAGCCCGCTGATTGGGAGAACACGAGATCTCGTTGAGACGAGAAGTTGCTGCCCAGGCCATACGCAGTGGTAAGTTGAGTACAATAACTTAAGTTGGTTAGCGCAGACAGAATAGGCGGTCAAATATCACAAACAGAAAATCACAACACTAATAAATATTTGCATTTTTGTCAAAATTGAAACTTTCTTTGTATATTTTTCCCAAGTCGCTTAACGTCGAAGGAAACAATAGACATGGAAATTAGAATATTCGAATTAATTTGGATATTCGATATCATTTCCCTCATATGTCTTGACAACTTTAGTCGTTAAGATGATAGTACATGTAAGTACCAGTTTCTAAGGAAAGGTTTTATATCATATCGTTATTATGAAAAGGATATCAAGAAAGCGATCATCTCTGGGTTGATGCGTACTTTTTGAGAGGTTGAGGCTCCTAAGTTGAAACTTTGGAAAAGTTGAAAGAAAAAGAACCAATAAGAAAACTAGATTCGAAAGTAAATGGACATTGCAATAGTAAGATTCCAAGATCAATACATATTGCATTTATGATGTGGATGGATATTTGCTTATTATGCGTAATTTTATTATAATACTAAAACGACAAGTATAATAATAATAATAATAATAATTAAAAAATAATCAAAAAGCCTTGGTAGAATATGATGTGCTTTCCCAGAATTATACCTATTTCGAGCAAGTAGGTACATTTGCAAACTATACAGAACTAGTTGCATGAAGTCCGACTGGATTTGAAATAATTCTGTATGTGTAGGATAATAAATTTAATTTACTGTTCAATTTATATTTATGTGTATATACATATATATATATATATATATATATATATATATATATATATATATATATATATATAAACATTTCTATGGATATGAATTTAAATTCATTTAAATGGCCATTCAAAGTACACAGAAATGTTACCTTAATACCAGCCAATTGTATATTGCTCAGTGTGAATTATGCATACGACTACCTCTTTGAAACGCAAAACTTCATTGAAACAGTTTTCCTTCGTTTACTATTAATTTTTGATTACGAAACTATTTTGAAAGATCTGAAATCACACATTACGTTTTTAACAAGAATATTCGTGTCATCAGCAACTACATTTCTTTCGATTCTAATGGTCGTTTATGTACAATAAAAGAGGTAAGACTTAAGATCGAACCTTGAGGAATCCCATACTCAATTGACAAAGAATTGGAAAATGATATTTGAAATAGAGACATCACTAATATCCTCTTGAAGTGTTTTGTTTATGGAACATTTACATTATGGAACAGATAACTACCCTTCTGTACTCAGTCTTCTGAGTTGTCAGAGTTTATCTGATAACAACAATTTTCCGTAACGGCAGAGCTCATCGTGCTCCTTTCGATATTTAAAAAAAAATTATACTTAAATCTACACTATTATTATTATTATTATTATTATTATTATTATTATTATTATCGGAGTTCGTTCATATACTAGGGTTTAGTCTAGCATATTCCACTATTTTTTCCTCTTTCAATGTTGCTCTTACAAATTGTTGTAAACGAGAAAAACAAAATAGAAAGAATAAAAGGATAATTGGGAGAAAAAGAGGTCCAGGCAGCAAAGAAAAAACTGAGAAATGGAAAGAGACGATAAAAGTGCAACTTGCGGAGAATTCAAGGGTGACATATACTGTCACATGCGTAAGCACAAAAATTACAATACATTCGTTAAAATGCATACCACGTAGTCCATTATTCATGGTTTAACTAACATATTTACCTGCATATAGGAATCATATGAATATTAAATGCCGTGGAGTATATTAAGAAGCTCCATGCTGAACTCACCTTTGCGCAAAAATTATTACTGGGACTTCGTTTAAGTACCTGCTCGTTCCAGGCAGCCACAAAGGACGGAATGACGTGACAGACTTACTGGCAATGATCATAAACAGAGGCCATAACGACCGACACTCCAGGCGGTCGCGCACAATAGGAACAAAGACCCCTTCGGCATAATAGAAATGGATGCGATGTCAGTCAATTAAATACAGATTGTGCGTTCCAGTGATGAATGCAGTACAGTCGGATCTTGATTTTTGCAACAAACAATTGGATCCACTCGTGGTGGAAAGTAGTACCCTTGCATAGGCCAAGTGATAAACTGTGTGTCCCTTGTCCGCTAAACGCTTCGTAATGGCTAATGGAGCAGAAATATATCGCCGAGAAGTATTAAAGCGGAGTTCATTATTAGTTACCACCAGGAGTGAAGGAAATGAGAAATACAGACACTTTACAAGGCGATATCGACTAGTCGATGGTTACATTCCAATAAAGGTTACATCTAATCTTGGTAATTTTCTGTTAAATTGTCGTTCGTTGCACTCTTAATCCAGTATAAGGACACATTACCTTAATGTTTCACAACGTATTTACACTTTCCGTATTCATTTCAGAAAGCATTCATTGCAACTTCCTTTTTTTATTACGTGTTAATGAGATGAAAATAAATTAAAACTAAGCTGTCAGTTTCAAATCGCAAATTCTCGAAAATACTACTTGGAGTAGACAGATTCTAAGGATGATCATATAATGAATGATAAAGAAATGTCAAAGTAAGAAATGATTGTATGTCGACAAACCCTTGCCTAACTTAGTTGGCAATCACACATTCTGTGAACAGGACATAACAACGACCGATTCTATACTCAGGGTGATTACGGTGTCCACCAGCAAAAATTTCATTTCATTTACATTTCATTCAGGCTCTGTTCAACATAGAGGCACGTGTAAATGTGGGCCTCACACTTTTACAACTTTTTGTAAATAATACAGACACAAAGTTCAGGGGGAAATTGAAAATAAAAATGTTTTTTATTTAGTTTTCATATAGGTTTTTTTAAATCACAAGACATAAAGCATAGCGTAGTGGTTTCAATCACGAATGTTTCTAAAACAATCTCCGGTGTCTTAAAGATCATAAATTCACTTGAAAATGAACCACTGATTTTCAAGGAATCTATGAAAGTAAGATTGTTAATAAGAAAACAGAAACAGTACTTAATTTGCCTACAAAGAGTTATTCATTGCAGAAACGATATGTGAAGACGAATTGCGGTCAAATACATAGTGTCAGTTGATTATAAACATTTTTAAGGGAAATACGAGTATAATTATATTATATTTAAAAAGTAGAAGTGAATTGGGACAGAAAGGATACTCTATCACCATTCATGTTACTAATTCATCATGACAAGAACTGTTAATATTATATTAATGATTATTATGTAAAACATTTTAAACTAATATGGTTTACAAATTCAATAATAAACATAGAATTAAGAAATTATAATTCTGACAAAACTGCATGGTTGCTGCAAATACATTGTGCCCACTAAAGACCACATACAATCTAGATATATTAAAAAAAATAACATTTCACAAATAATATAACATTTTGCGACAGATTAATCGCGTAAATGATTTATCTGAAACATATATAATGTCGGTTATATACTTCCTATAAAGTTAAATATTTTCCGATTGGTATATATGTCAGTCGATGTTTCAAAAACGCACCAACATTATAATATTGTTCAAATATTAAGTGTTATTGAAAGTAATAATTACAAGTTTTCACAAAAAACTTCTTTATATTTCCTCCTTAATTCCCAATTTAATTCTTTCAGTAAAATATCCCTATTTGAAGTTATATTAATTATTCTCTGCCTGATTTTCATCCTATCTTTCATCGTAGCCAGGCAGCACAACACATTCCGGACCAACGCTACTCGACTGTTCAAATCCTGTAACATGCCAGGCCCGAGTCGAGTATCTTGATGGACAGCCTCACAAATGCCGATGCAAGAAGCGATACAAGGGCATTTGGCTCGCTGGAGAGTGCGCTATGAGATACAGATTTACCCCAGCTCGCTGGAAATATGTTTGCCTCTTTGGAATCAGTTTGTTTCGTCGGGTACGACTGACCCATGAAAATCCATACCCGTGCGTATTGACGGAATGCAAAACTATACTTATTTACACATTCCTACTTTCATTGGGAAATGGTGATGGTTGCAGCGCCCATTTTGCCACTGAGCAAAAATGTAACTACGACTCGGATGAAGTATTTCTTTCAGAAAACCTACAGCCCCTAGAATGTACTACTTTCATCTTCAATCAAAAGCCTTCTTGAAAGAACCAATGAAATGCAATGTACACTTGCCTTCTTCTATACACAGATGTCTCGGCATAAATGTTACACACTTCTGGGGAACGAAGAGGGATTGAAGATTATCAATCGCTAATGAAAATGTAGTGATAAATTTCATAAAACGGAGTTACACATGCAACATTTATCGCTGAATGATAGGCAACTTGTTACGCACAGATGTTCGGCAGGTCACGTTCTACCGTTTTGAAGGAGGTATCCTGATCCTGCTAAACATTTGTGTATACGTGGTTGCCTAAAGGTCAGGGGCACATTTCACAAGTTATAAGAAGTGGCTCCGTTATATGATGTTTCCCACTACATTTTCATCAACAAAAGGCAATCATTTTCCACCTACCTGCCCTAGAACTTTGTAACATTTATTCTGTGACATTCTGTCGTATAGTATACAAACACGAAACTAACCTATGCTTGGCGGATGCCTCCCAGAAGACAAAACTGATTTTAATAATGTTTGATACATAGGTATATCCTGGCCCAACATGGGATTGTACCATATGACTTTGATATCCAGCAGCATGTGTCCGGTATTAATTACAGATAAATAGATAAAACAATCAAATATCTTTTGTTCTTCATTTAGCATGCATCACGTGAGCCATCTTTGCAGTACTCTCTTAAGGTTCTGCTACAACGTATTTTAGAATGCAGTGTTCAGATGTGGCGCACAAACAAACATATGTAAAAAATTAGATAAGGGTGCTTGAAACATAGATCTCACGAAAGAATAGTTATGAACATTTAATTCATGGAAGTCTAGATTTAACTACTTTCGAACGGTCCTTAGATTTTCATTCAACTCGCAGTCTCGAGCACAAATGGTCGGTTTTGCTATTTTTGAATAAACACGAAAGCCCAAATCTCATCGAGACTATCCGTGAAGGTAGTTAATAGCCTTAATGGCGAGAATATATTCATTTACCTCACATCTATCATCAAAGGATCGGAGATATACACGCAATATAGCGTATGTCAATTATATTTCAAGTACGATATGCGTGCACGTAGTATTTTTCTAATCCACTGACCATCTTTTCACATTTTACCACAAATAGAGTTCACTTGGATCACAGTAATTGACTAATAATGAGATCTGGTACACATATAACTTATATGACTTATTCTCAATCAAATATAAAATTAAACAATGACGATCTCTCTACAATGGTGTACACTCACCGACGTTGAATCACACTTGAAAACTTTCGTAGAGAAACGGATGAGACATTAGGGACTCCTTACCTGCAACAATGAAAAAGAAAACATTAATAATACTATACAAATAGTAGTAGCAGTAAATAATAATAATAATAATAATAATAATGTCTTTATTAATGGCGAGGCTCAGGCCATAGGGCCTGCTCTTCCGCCTAACCACCGAATTTACATACATATAGAGTAGTAACATTTTAAGAGGGAAGGACAAGCTATACATATATTATGCATACTACAATAAAAAATAGAATTACAAGAACCTTTTCTCGCCCTTGCACTGGTGAAAAGGAAAAAGAACAGAGTCTTTAACGTCACTCTACGGTGAAAGACATCCTCTCACAGTTTCTCTTACATTCCTTCAAGAATTCGCTATTATTTAGGCACCATTCTACGTCGTTGCGTTCACATTTCGCCTAGAACAGTTCGCACACTCACACCTGACACGATAAATAAAATTATCTAGTTGTGGTTCAGGAGCGCTTGCTCTTTTCGAGGGGGTAATAAGGAATAAAAAATGTGGAACCTCTTTTAGATTTGTACTTGGCGACTTTGCGGATTTCGTAAATATATCTTTCAGCCCCCCTCTCAATTTAGTTGAAAATCTTTCAAATTCCACCAATGTTTCCCGTGATAGGTGAAGAAATGCTATAGAAATGGTGAGAAATGTGCACTGGGGCATTGATGAAAGACGGGATTGCAAATGTGATTCGCTGACAAGGATGAAAGAATGGGAATGGAACATCTCAGGGCTATGCTCCACACGCGATACAGCGCGACGTCCTCATGGTCCCCGTATTTCGTGAGCAAATCGCTGGCCACCTACTCTTTCATCCTCGCCCAGTGGACAAGAACTGGCAAAGGTAAAGGGATGATTATTGCCCTCTTGACATTTCGCAATGATTTTTTTTCATGAGGTGAGGTCAGAAATATCGAACGAAACTAAAACATTTTTAATGTATTTTGTATCGTCCCTTTATTTAACGTCCCCTTATTTCGCACGACTTTATGCAAATATTATATTACGAAACAGGAATATTATGAAGCAGGAATGCTTAACGGCGCGATAGAAAGAGTTCCTAGAAGGAAAATATTTGTAAGATAAAAATATTGGTCTTTAAACCTACTTTAGACACTTATAATGTTAACATTAGACCCAGACACACCGTTCCCTTTGGCACAAGACGGGCTGTCGTGAATAAGAGAAAAGAAAACTGTTTATAAAGCCATCTTACATGACTGCAAGTACGCCTGTAAGCCATGGAGGTGAATAATGGAATATGGACGAATTATTTCTATTTAAGAGGAATGAACAAGTACGAATGTCCATGCTCAAAGTTGGACTCGAAACTATAACTCTTCGAACCGCCTAAGACAAACGGCAGATATCCCTTTATTACAAGTAAACTTGAGGGATATGATTTTATTTCAGCACTGATAGATGGAGAGAAAAAAAGAAAAAAAGGGAAAAAATTGTATTAGATACTTCCAAAATGATTCGTTTCATAATTTTTGTACACTGACTTGTGAGTTGAGAGAACTCGGGTAACTAAGCAGCCCCTGTGGTCACACCGGCCAACTTTCTTGACAGGGTGCCCCGGTTCAAATCTCGCTCAATGCTCGAAAGAAGTGATATTTGTTGTGGACAAATCAAGTTCGCGGCAGATTTTTCAGGGTTCTCCCGTTTCTCCAGTTTCTCATTGCAAAATCATCTTTCATACCATATTATTGTTATAAAGCTACCCATCATATGATTCATCCATTCAGGGGATGCCCGTACGTCTTATCGTAATAAAGAACAAAACAAGCGTCCGTCTACAGACGGAATATGAAAGGAAATGAGGATGGGGGAGAGTAGTCGAGTGGCGGGCGGTGAGCTTCGCAGGGGTTTGGGCCAAGTCTAGCGCGCCAGAACGAGGCCCAGGACGTTTAGTGCGCGCGATGCGAGCGCGGGCGCGGGCGCGGGCGCGGGCTGGGGCGCGAGCCGGCTTGCCGTGGCGGGCAGGCCTCGCAACCTCGCTCGGCTGGTCCAGCGAGCCGGACATCTGGCTGTGTGGGGCGGGACGCTGGCTGTAGTGGGCGGAGGCGCAACGGTGCGGGCGGGCCGCGGGGCCACGGCCTCTGCTGTCGGGAGGCAGGAGCGGGGGGGAGGGCGGCTGGCGGTGCCGCGCCCGGCGCCTCCACGCCTTCCGGTGCCAGCGTAGGCGCCAACGCCGCCGCCTCATCCATTCATAACCTGTGCACCGCCCAAGACGCCGTTCACGTCGCCGTCCGCCTTCCCTCCCGCCTCCATCCCCGGCGTGCCCCCGCCCGGCTCCGCCCAGTTCTCGTCTTCCGGCGCGCGCAGACCAAGCGACGTTCGCGTCGCCAGCATGCGAGTGGCCATCGGCGCTCTGCGAACTGATAGGTGCGTCTTTGCTGCGAACATTCCCTAGGGCTCTGTTGGGTGTTAGGTGGAATGTAGTTAACAGCTCGTGAACAGTTCCATCAAATAATCCTTCTCTGCGTACTTGCGGTAATAATAAGATGATTCCTTCACGCGAGGCGCAATGCGGGGTAAGAGCCAAAATTACATGGCAACGAATATTTACAGTTCTCAAGTTTTCATAAAAACTATCGTTAATATCTTTATTCATAATTCAACTGAATATACAATAAGAGTGAGGGCTGGAACTCAACTAACAGCCAGAAATTGCACATCTCTGCCGTACGTCACTCACAGTTTTGAAACATTTTTGGTGTGAAATAAATAAGTCCATAAATGATTGTTGAGGTAACATAAATCTCTCTGGCCGATCGCTGTGTGCTTCCGTCAAAGTAGTGCATGTTTGGCAGTAAAACAGGTTCCTCGACTCGCCTATTCTTATGTTGAATGCATTTTACGATTTATGCTAAAACTCACAACGGTTCTAAGAAGTCTCTGTGAGTATAGGGTTTTGCAGTTTTTGATCACTGAAACAATTGCTCTTGTTTTAGTAGACTCCATGATTCCCGTATGTTTTTATTCATTATTTACGATATGTAGTGAAATGCATAGATTATTTGCTAGAGCTAAAATATAGGTACCTACGGACTACTTGCAGCAGAAATAATGAGACAATTTATAACGCTGTTGACACAAACGAAAAATATAATTTATTTTTCTCAAAGCATTCATTTTACTTTAACGCACGCTTTCCTCTTAAAAACAGAAAATTAAATATTTTACGGAAAAGCAGTTCTTGGATAACACAAGGAATCGTGTAAAAATAAACGTACTCTTTTCTTTATTTCTAAACATCATGACGCATCAATCGGTTTCAAGAAAAGGCCAAGAAAACCTGCGCAGATTGTACTTCTCCTCTGTACATCTCATAAAGTTTTTATTGTTCTCTGACGAAAATAAATTTTAAAAAATCAAAACTTTACTACCTGAATGTCTGAATACATTGAAGTAACAAAAATATTATAAAAACTGGCTTCTTTCGATTAATAATCCATAGTTTCTAGGATGACCTACTGAGGTCCTTTTGGTTTCACCAATACTCCTTGTATACTGCCTTCTGTTCAAGAAACCTTCGGCAAGAGCATGAGTCCACAGAGAAACACGCGGAGTATAGTTAACATGCCAGGACGTTGAATCACAAGGAAGGTAACTTGCGAGTGTCACGCAATCTCACTTTCATTTTCTATCATTCATCACCAGTTTTTGATAATTCAAATTTTAACATTGTATTCATTCATAAAACTAAAATGCGAACAAGAGGACTAAATGTTTTGCGTACATATATTTCATTATAACAAGATGACGGCTCATTCCATTTCCATATTCTGACACTTTACAAAGAAAGGATCTGTCTCAGCCCGACATTTAATTGACTTTGTCATCAAGCTTGTTCTTCTGTTCTATTCGATCTACATTATTCCTATTCAACACCACAATGCAATCTTCAATTCCTGCTCCATTACTTCACAACATAGCGAACACAATTCAAAATTACATTCAGTAATTATTTATTCTGTATTTTACGTCGTGGAGATGAATGAATGTCACAAGTGTTGTAGATGACCTCAATGATTAGGCCTGATGATGGTGTTTACAACCACTGAACTCATTCCTCCGCCTCCCATTCTTTGAAGCGTCCTCGATTCATAACCATGATTACAGGCGATGACGGCGAGAGATCATACATGAAATGGTGAATGAATACTGAATTGTTGGAGGGGCTGAAACCTGAATCAGAGACACTATAGAAATTTCGTATGTTCTACCACGAATATGTTACATTGGTAGGTTTTTGCATTTAATAACTTCGCTGAAGTTGTAAATTGTCCTGGACGAAGATTCCTCACCACTCCTGGTTTATTTGTAATAGTGTATTTATTAGGGGACAATTCCGAAATTCTCGAGAATTGCAGCGGCTGGCTGCTCCAATCGATAATTTTCCGTGATTTCTCCAATCAACACCAGGCGAATGCCAGAGCGGTACCCTAACAAGGGACCGCGGACGGCGTGCGATCTTTCCTTCCTCTTCTTTGTCTCACGCTCATCTCGTACCTACATACACTTACACCCCTTACACTTACGTGGATTACACTACCACACATGTCGGGGACCAGTTGGGAGCTTTGAGCTTGTCCCGGCAGAGGCTAGTGCCCCGCTGGATGGAGATGGATACCTGGGTGGAGAAAAACCGCAAGCCGACTATCGGCGACTATAAGCCGACTGTCGGCGTCGGATTTCGCCATTCGGCGGGGGAAGTTCACTACCACCTACCACGACGATTCATACGCTACACTTACGGGACCAATGAACTTAGCCGTTGACGCGCCCGGAAACAAACACATCAAGTTTCTGTTCTCAGAAACGGCGCCGAGGCCCGGTAAGGCCGCCATTCCCTGCAAGCGCCGCGCCGCGCCGGTGGGTCTACGCAGAGCGGAGGAGCGCGCTTCGCCTTGGCGCCTACGCCGCTGCGCCGCAGCGCCGCCGGGGCCCCTGTTCTGCGAACGGTGACGCGAGGAAGCGCCCCACAAGTGGGCCAGTCAGTGACGTAAGAGCTCGAGTACTCGCCGCCCACGCTTGGGAACCGACGCCGACGGGACGCCGGCTGCTAACCTTCCCAATCAAATCCGTGTTCGACCTCACCGGAGAGAGTGTGGGTGGTCGTCAGAGTGCCGTTTCTGCAACGCACTGCGGCCTCTTGGTGACGGGGCTGGGTCCTCAAACGGACTGATACAGTGGAAATTCTACGAGGTTACTGGCGCGAGTGACAGATCTAGAATGGAGTAATGTACGTGCAAGATGTAAATATCAATCCGCCTGAAAACCACGAACTTACAACCAACTAATAAACATATCGCCTGAAAACAATGAGCAATGACTCGGGCCTAACAATGCAATTCATTTACTTGATAGGCAGCAAAATTATTCAATGAAAACAGACAACAATGAACAGAATTAGAGATGGTTGTAGCAAATGATCATTGGAAAATATACATTGTAAAAAAAAGACAAATGTGGAAAGCTGACACATTTTTATCAATCAAAAATCCCGAAATAACAACGATTTATATGGAGGAATATGAAAGTAGTAGAACTGCATCAGCTCAGAATTTATGAACAACTTCCACAACAAATATCTTTAGTTCTTCAATATCAGTAATGTAAAGAAATAAGGTGACAACTCCTGGCTTGCAGAGATTTCATCTGGTGCAAGCGCAGAATTTGAAGAGTAAGTTTTACAGTAACAATATCATCCAGTGGACAATATCGGGATACAAATCAGAAGAACTGAATCTTACAGTTTCTGCCGTAATGTCTTTCATTTCCTCTGAAAATGGAACGATTCAAGACTGAAACAATTAAAAAGATTGAAGTAGTGGATTTACTCTGTCACTATCAACATTTCGTTTTTAAATTTCTTTTTTAAATGGTTTTTCTGAGAGCTCATTAAGAATTTCAGAAATCACACTAAAATACTTCCTATTAGTGCGAAAATGTTGAATTGAAAATAACCCTAGACAATATTGCAATCAGTCGACATATCTATCTAATTACTCGATTCTTCCGGAAGAGTTTAACAGCCGAGATAAAAAGCAGCAAAATTTTGTTCACATTACCACCCTTACAGTGATCTTGTAACGTGCGTAAATAATCTTCAAGGAAATTGTTTTACATTCTATGATGCGCCCCAGGAATTTGCATACGCTTCTGAAATATGTTGAGAGCAGCCCATGCATTTAATGAAGTGTCGTTTCAATGTGTTAAACGATATCATGGAGCACGTCCTCACGTTTCGTTACAGTGGAACAGAATTAAAAAGCACTTCGCATTCCTATCGAAATGAGATTTTAGGAACCAGATGTCTGATCAAGTTAACGGTAAAGGTGAGTATGGCTCTAGAGAAAATAGTCCGAGTATCGTGTAATTTGGTTCGTCATATTGATTAAGATAACATAAGCCTAATTAACCCCGACACATACTATTTCCTCCCACATTTTCTATCATGATGTTCTTTATTACTGAGAATTGGATAGCGGTAAACAGGATCGTAATTGCGGTGCCATAATCACCTTCGAGATTTTATTAAACGTGCATCGTTTCGTTTGATCGGTGTCAAAAAATCTGGATGAAACGTCTTGGTTAGCAGGGCAAAAATTAACGGATAAAATACATTATATGTATTGTATGTGTGTGTGTGTGTGTGTGTGTGTGTAAGAACGTGGGGAGAGGACAGAATAAGAAAGAGGAATAGATAGCGCGTGGTCCGGGGACCGTTCGTTGGGGTACTACTCCGGCATCCGCCTGGTATTGATCGAAGAAAGCACAGAAAAGTGCAGATCAGAGCAGCCGTCCGCTAGAATTCTCCTATTGACAGCGGCTGCATTCGACCTAGCTGTTTTTAGCTAGAGTAGAAAATCCTCCACCGTCCAGACTCGAACCCAACGACTTCCCGGTCATGGTCACTACAGAGATAGTAAGAAAGCTGGCTTTGAAGTAAATGAGCCACACACCGCGTGCGATCTTTCCTTCCTCTTTCTATCCTCTCCTTACACATACGTTTACACTCACATGCACTACACTAACTCACAAGGGAGACCAGTCGGAAGACTACAATTTAATCCGGCTGGAGCGGATCTCCGCTGGACGAGATATCTGGGCGGGTAAACCTCTCGCAAGCCAACGTGTAAGTCGGTGCCATCTCACCAACCAGCGGGGGAAGTACTTCTTCTCCTCATGGAATAAAAACATTCACTACACTAATGAGAGGAATGGTCATAGCAGTTAAGGTGCCCCAAAACATCAATTTAATCCATGAATTTGAAGAAAATTACATGGCCGTTTTGATTTTGTGATTGTGGTGCGATAGGCAAAAAGAAGCACAACGTAATCCTTATAACAAAACTCGTCATTCACCATATTTTAATTGCTCACGAAAACTATTAATCAGTTCTCTGTACTTGGTCGCCAACATCCTCTTACGTGCTAGGGAAGTGATACTGTAATAAGAGGTCGAAGAAAGAGAATGATAAAGACGTCTGATATCGCATCTGGTTTCAGAGGCAGCCCGAGCGTGCGTAGCGCCAACTCCGGGAATCAGGATTACAAAACCATTTCCAAAGGGATTGTTGGCATATTTTCGCAAAGTGCTACCATCCCCGTGCCATCCTTTCGATCGCTTCCTTCCTTAGTCATTAACACAAATCCTTAATCACAAACAAAAGTTAACGAGTGTGTAGAAAAAAGTTTCTACACAACATTTCTTCACATCATAACCCATTTTCAAAGCTCTTATTTTCATTATTACATATTACAAATGTGTTAAATTTAAAGTTTTGGAATATAATATTAATTGTATCACACACATTTTTTTGTATATGTTCTAAAATACACAAATATATTGGGTGTTTATAAAGAGGAGAAAGAGCTCGGAGAACCCCACAAATGCAACTAATTAGAAGAGAAGGCCCACAGGAAGAAGGTAAGACGAGCGCCACACGAAGGACAAACAATACAACTCCCTCCTCGTTAGCCTGAAACGCCGCCTCACTCCAGCCAAACGCTTCCGCGTTGTACAGGCTCCTATATCTCAATTCATCAGTTTCCGACATGTCAATCAGCCCATGCATCAGACCTTGTTTCTCTGCGCACAATACCTACAGTTCCGACAGGTGATCTTATAATATGATTCATTTCCCTTACTAGAGCACCGCCAATTGAACATTTCTTTTGCGGTCTGCAGTAACACCTCCGGATGTTCTACTATCGCATGACAATAGCCCGCAATGCCTTTCTACATTGTGATCTACTACAAGACGGGCCTTGGGCAACGCAGTTCAGCACACTCACGTCACGTTAGTGCCTGAAAGACTATAACCATGTAGAAGAATGGGATCGATTTGAGACCTGACTATGCGGCATAAAACAAGTTCCGGGCTACTCGCACACTGACCGTGAAAGGCGTAGGCTGGCATGCGAAACTTAGAGCCCAATGCTTGCCGCTCACACAGAATGATGCCGACAAAATTAAATTCATATCTTCAATTTTCAATTTGATAATGGGTGCGGGCCATAGAAACAACTGGATCTCTCCCCGGCAGTGTCATATTCATGGGGAACATTTCCATTTTCCATTTTAATTTATTGGATTTTTAATTTACAATATCGACTACATCTTGGAAATTTTTCCCAATCAATATTGTAAGTGTTATTACAATCTGACGATATAAATAGCGGATATGGCTGTGGGGCAACTAATATGCACCAGGGTTGTACACTTGAATCCCGCCTAGGGTGTAAATGTTTTCACCATGTATTCGTAACCTGAAAAGCAAGGCACGGTTCCGCAAGGCAACGTTCATTATCATCTAATTACACAAATCCAAACCCAAATGGGCTACCCGCACTGTAGCGGAGAGCGCGCTAGCCTTCCAACTCGTGAGTATCGCGGTTCACATTCCGGGCCAATAGAAAGTCAATTCGGGTTTGCTTTAACTTTGCTTGTGGATCTCCTGTTTCCCCAGCCTTTCATATCATCATCTACTCAATCTTCATTCGCATTAGATATACAGTACTTGGGAATCATAATCATCACCATTACGATCACCACACCTCAACATGGCGCCGTAAGGCGGGGATACGAAACTAGGGTCACGTTGAGTTAATGAGTAAGGAACTAGTTCTACAGAATGATTTTACAGCTTTTTCGCATTTCACGACTTACAAACCACAGCTTGCGAGTCAAAGCGGGATAAGAAAAATCAACTAATTAATATCTTTCATAATGCCAGGGAAGTCGTTTTTCATTTCTCTTAACTACGTCGCCAATATTCCAAAAGGGATACCGCAGCAAAAGGTGTCAGATTCCAATTTAAGCTCAAGAGTCTGGTCCTGTCTCATTGATCCGGGAGCATGGAACTCCGTCTATCTACACAGAACTACCTTGCGCGTGCCAGACGGTTCCTTACCTGCAGGAGGCAGGAATGAATTCACCAGTTTGTGGTCTGATTGCCTCCTCATACTACCATATCACAACCGGATCATCATCTAATCCATAATCATTTATCTCGCATCATCGCTCATCCTTCATTATCACCCCCTTTATCTATCAGGAAAAATCAATTCTCCCATCATCAATGGCAAACTGGCGTGCCCCTTTCAAAAAATTGAATAGGGCCCCATACCCTTACATAATAAAACATTTTATTTCCATAATAAATGTCTGTCTTGATATATGCCCTTCTTAACCTGACAATCTGGAGAATTGTTATGCATTTGCAGAAAAGACTCTTCACGCCGTCTGGCAATTCTGTAAACGGTTCACCATAAAATCAATTATAAATGTTAATAAATAAATTAAGGTTATAATTTGAATCTCCTTCTGTTTTATTTATTTACTAGGAAAATGCCCCGCGTAAATAAAGTTTACGGAAACGGGGCCCATAAATTTAGTTGTTCCGCCACTTGCATTTGTCTGCGTACGTCTATGATTTGCAAACCGCCCCTGAGAACACCGGCCGCTGATGCGAGGGGGCATCAAGCCGCACGCCTCCGTTCCGAACCATCGACAATAGAGTACATATCAGCATCATTACGGCCGTCATTATCGGGCAGAGGCGCAGTCACTCCGATCGACGAAAGGCCGAAGGTGGCGGCGATGCAGCGAACGCAGCGCGGTGACGGGCGCCCCCGTGCCCCCCTGTGCGCCCCCGTGCGCCCACGGCTCCTTGTCGCGCCGATTTCTTCGCCGCCTCGCGTTCTCCTCCCGAGGTAAAGGCGAGCAGCGAGCGTTGCCAAATTAAAGTTCACGGAAAGGGAGGCCCACAAATTTAGTTGTGCCCATCTCTTGCTTTACTAAGTGCACGCCCGTGATTGTCAAACCGTCACCGTGAACACCGGCCCCCGATACGAGGGGGGCACAGAGCCGTATACTTCCATCATCTCCAACACTCGACAAAAGAGTACTTATCAGCATCACTGCGAGAGCGTCATTAACCGTCCGAGGCTCAGTCAACCCGATTCACGCGCATCCGGACACGGCGAACGCGGTGACGGGCGCCGTCGCGCCGACTTCCTTCGCCGCCTCGCGTCTTCCCACCGAGATAAAGGCGCGCCGCGAGCGTTGCCAATCGACATTGCCGATCGCCGCCATAACTTCCGTCCAGACAATGGACCGCCCCCGCGCGTATTTTCTCTTCTTCCGCGGCGGCGCACGATCGCCCGGATGCACGCGCGCCGGCCGGCACGGAGGCAGCGGAGCGCCTGCGCTCCTCGACGCCACTCCCCTCCGCGTTCACGGTTATAGCGGCGGGGGGAAGCAGGCTCTCATAATCAATTGCATATGTATACATTTATGCCGTTAACTACGCACAACAAAGCACATAAACGTCGCCGGCGTGGATAGGCCAAGTCGTTTGTACCTCAAAGGCCTCGGTTTCGAATTTCTCCCGGGGCACGGATACAGTATGTGCGTCCGTATACAGTATGCGAGTTCCTTCACCGTTACCTCCAAACTTCAAAAACTAATGGTAATTACAATGGTCGTTGTATGACCAAATAGTTGAAAAGTGGGCAAAAACGTACATGATACCGTGAAAAGGACATTTTCACCGTACTTGGCTATCCGCGGGGCGTGGCGCCCTAGGCACAGATGCCAACGTTTCGGCTGACATGCTGCGTCCTTCCTCAGGGCAAGAAGCTCGAAAAGATCGCAGCACGACGGCCGAAATGTTGGCATCTGTGCCTAGGACGTGGTGTCTCTCGGATAGTCAAGTAGATACTAATCGCGGTCCCGGAAGCCTGCACTTGCATATGACGCTTTTTGTTTCGTAACCCTTATCGCTCAGATATGTAGGTGAAGCCCCATTGTGACATGTTGGTATTGCAAACAATAAAAAATCACGTATATTGTGTCTGTATCTTTACGTTCCGAATCGTTATGACTTATTTTCATCGACGTTGCCAACTTTGGTCATGGACTTCATGGCACATGTTACTCAAAACGATCGTGCTTTCCCAGTGAAATAAGTTGAATAATTCAGAAACAGGAAGTTGATATTGGGTACAACAAGCCTTGAAAACACAAATACTCATTACAAACTAGAGAATTAAATTTAAGGATTAAAATAAATGGAAATAAACGTGTAACCATAACCTTTTTAGGACAATATGCAGAAGAATGACCAATGAGAAAAAATATGATGCTTATGAAGAAAACAGGCAAAATATGCATTTTATCCACCATAAAAACGTTTCATTAATTTGAAATTAGGAGTTTCATACAAATACAAGTGAGCATGCTTTTTGACAGTAGGGAAAATACGAATTTGCATTCATACCAGGTCCCCAATTCTAACTGGAACGCACTTCTCACAAGTGGCACGGCCAAACGGATGCTAAAAACAAGCATGGTTCAACATGACACGAGAGAAATTTGAACACTGTTTTAGAGCTAAAGTTCAATAAAAGAAAATCATTATCATTTCTATAATTGTATTTTTTAAAGCCATTCGTTTAACGAAGCGAAATAAAGATGGCATAATTATATGCATTTTACTTTTGTTAATGATTCTTTCAGTCGATGAACGAGAAACAAGAACGGCAAACGGCTGCGGCCACTAAGGTAGCGTGCTGACGTGAGCGTGTTACGTGGAGTCGCATTTTCTTAAATCTGCGAAGGCATGGGCAGAGCGTTGTGATCTGGGATGATTGGGTTTACCGTCCATCATGCATCATCTTTTATACTGACTTATCATTTTGATCGGACTGGGTGGCAGAGGAACTCGCAAGTACCGTTATATCATGGTCGACCGGATACCTAGATCCCTGATTTGTGTACCGCCATTTTATGGTTGAAACAAACGAATAAATTCTATTCTTTGATGACTATCGCTCCAATTTTTTAATGGAGAATCAATAGCGAATATAGTTATTTACATGAAGTAGATTTAATCTCTTGCTTAGACCTTTTTTCTCCTAACACCTCACATGGCCCTCTTGGGTCATATTACCAGCAGTACAACTGAGTTAAGTTTACCAACTGTTCAACTGTGACCAAATCACAAAGTGACTTTTTCTGCACCTCATGCTCATTTAAAAAATATCAAGCTCTTCCTTTGGTAATGTCATTGATTTTTTCACTCGGACATTTTTTTTTAGAATTTTTCATTTTAATCTTTTTTTTCATGTCCTTGGCTGGTAATTAATTTTAAAATTTTTTCACATAAAATAAAGTGTTTTATTTTAATATATAATACACCATATTGTATTGTATATTATTACTATATTATTGTTAATATATTAATATAGCATAGCTTAATTTAAAAAAGGATTTATGCTATATTTGTTATTTTTCCTCCAAAATGTAAGTACAAATTTAAATCCCCATATCAATCTGATTTATTAAAGAAAACGGCACCTGGAGAAATCGGCCTGGAAAAAATCGTCAAACCTCAAATGGGCCCAATACCCCCAGGAAGCATATTTATATATAATGCCCTTGTATATGTATAAGCTAACTACTATTAAAAGCAACTAAACTTTTTCGTTAATCATTCTCCACATGCACTTTCACTCAAATTCCAGGCCAAGTTCCGGAACGTCGTCGCCGCCACCGCCGCCGCCCGTCCCACTCACGCCCTTGTTAGAGCGGGGCGACGGGGCGGCGACACATTGTGGACACGTCCGGGGCGAAATGCGCGTGCGTTTTGTCTCGCGGAGAACGAGCCACCACAAAGCGCATCTATCAAGACGTCGCCGCGCGAGACCTCCTCCCACGGCGCTGGGTTCCCGCCCCCCGGCCCCCGCCCCGCTCGCACGCGAGGCCCCCTGCCGCGCCGCCTTTCGTTCCCGGGCGCCACAAAACGCTGTGACGAAAGGTGCGCCGGCGGCGGCGCGGGCGGCGAACGCCCGATGCTTATGGAAATGACGCCACGGAACACAACGGGGCGAGCGAAACGGCATAATACTGTCATTTGCAGCCGGGAGTGCGGACAGGATTCGATTTGGCTCCTCAATCAAATAAGTAAAATGTATTAATGAGTTATAATTGATGTAGACATAATATCTAACGTATACTACTCATTTTAAGATATGCAAATAAATTAATTTCAATATTCAATAATGTTTTAGTTCATAATAATATGGTTTGTTTATTTAATCGATGTACACAAATTGATTTTCGTTTTCCGTTTTACCGTTCAAAACTGAAAAGTAGTCACTTTTTGAAATCTGTATGTATTTACTACACACAAAAAATCTAAATTGATATTGAGGGCATGATAAAATAACACTTTTGTGATATAAAAAAGAATTTAAGAAAGTGTTTCCATTGATATCTCCAGTTCAATAATGAATACGAAAAGTAGTAACGGACGTAGTACGTTTACGAATTCATAAGTTGTACGAATATGTAAAGAAGTAACGAACTCAATATACAAAAGAAGTGCCCAAGTAATTAATTCTTCCAACTTTTCAGATAGTTCGCTGTCTCACAAGCGAATGGACGACTATTGCTCATTATCTCCTCCTCTGAGTTTGCTTTCGAAGACGTACCCCTAAATAACAATCTAACAAAGTCGCATCAAACTATAGATTGTGCTATGGGGCCGTCCATAAATGACATAAAACAAATTTGGTGTATTTTGAATATCCCCACTCCTGCCTGCAACGCACCTGTAACACGCACATGAACCCCTCTAAATAATTACAAAAGCTTGCGACAATACCCCCATTTTCAATACGTTAATATAAATTATACATCACTAAAAATAATTTGTATTTGTATTACATATTAAACTTCACGATAAAGTCAGAAAGAGTGAGCGATGCTGACTGCACCTAACAAAAAGATAGAGGACAACTTTTGCGTGAAGGACGCTTAGGCGAGAAAATGACAAGCCGTGCACATGCAGTCGTGGATGACGCACGAACGAGTCTATTGCGCCAATTTAATTGGAGGCTAGAATATATGTACAATAGATCAGTTTTCAATATCCTCTTCTAATTGTAACGTATTCAATCAATATACCATTGATAAAAACTCAATTCATTCTATCAATTTATACAACTTAACTTTTTTTATTTTTTAATATTAAGTAGTACGTATAAATAAAAGGAATTGTTTCTGAGCAAGTTAAAATTTTAAAAAAAATCAGCGTCACAAACGCTAAACTACCACACTTACCCCTATGTAATGCACCGTAACGATGCCTCAATCCCCTCCTCTCTTTAGCGTTACGTAATTTATGAACGTCCCCAAATGGAACAGAATGCCCTATATCCTCATGCAATTTATTACCAGCCTGAAGGAAACACTGTGGGTAAATAAATCCGGACTGCATTGCAGCTTAAAGGAATTATAAATCACGAACACCGCAGTAGCCGGCCCAGCTACAGTCCTCGCAAGTTGAAGTGAGCAATTTGCGTAGATGGAATTCGAGACCCTATGAATTGCCGAATCAGAGTCATGCTATCTCCCCCAACCGTCCTCCTCTGTAACGGTAAATACAATTTTCATGCGCCTTTCTGAAGATCTCCATCACTTAAGCCCAATCTGCAGGTTCGCACCGCTGCTCGGTCCCATACATGGCCATGGTGCCTTTACAGAGTCATACAGTGCCCGCAGCATTGTCAAAATTCATTGATCATCAAGTGCCACTTGGAACGAATGATCTGTGGTATGCCCGGGCGCACGTGAGAGAATGCGGAAGAGGCATTGACGAGGAGTGCACGTCGTGGCCAGTGAACTAGAAGGACTAAAGCAATGATCTCCACACATCCCGAAGAAAAGGCGCCTCCGAAGTATAAATCGGTATATTGCAATGTAACATATTGTTCGTACTTGAAACTACTCGTGTATCGCCGAGATAAGTTTCCGACATTGTTTTAATACGGAAATCTGTTCTCAATTGATTCCAAATTAAAATTCAGGACATACGAGAGTATCTGCATTCAAAATTAATAATTTTTTTTAAGTTCAAAATTTACAACATTCAATTATCACAATCATTACTAACAGGCAATATAATTTAAATCAAATTAAATTGTTTATGCAGTACAAGAACGTAATTGCCTATAGTATCATCACAACTACATTTACATAACAGTCAACGAACTGGCCTTCCTCCATCAATATAAGGTCTACAGTCAAGTCATGCCTCGGAATAGGTTACAACTGGTGCGGTAACTGATGGTAGAATTACTCTCAATGTTAGGAAAGGATGGGATACATAGTAAAAACAGTTCTAAAGAGAAACCGTCCTTAAACGCAATTTTTGTTTTTTGGCTGCTCAACTTCTTCCACTGGGCAATTTGTGTATAGAAAGGGGAAAATTGCAATAAACGCACCTCGGAGGCAGAGTGGTTAGATTACTACTTTATCAGTACTCCCGAGCGCGCGTTCCAACCCAGCTGCGGCGCGAGGATGTTTCTAAGTGCAGGAAATCAGCAGTTGTCATGAACGTAGGGCATGTAAAAACTTACAAAATTAAATAATACGATAAATTGCGACCTAATCAGATCTAATATTCATTCAGGCTGAAAGCGCCTCAGATTTTGATAAATGTTACTAAGACCGTTGTAGCGCTCCCTGGCGATAACTATGAAAGTAGCAATTTACCGTCAAACCTGGAAGCCTTTAGAGTGCCAACTAAAAAAGTCGTGATAGTTTATTAAGAAGCCTAGGTACGAAATGAAGTATTCAGTAAAATTTGGCTTCATGAATCTTGAAATCTCTTAAATTGCTCACCTATCTTGAACCACGATACGTCAAGAATTTTCCTTCTTATTCGAGGAATTGAGGTTCAATTTCAGTTTCCTTGCATCAAGCGTACGGCATAATATATATTAATCAGAAAATTTGCCAACTTTATTTTGGTGCCTACTGACCAAGATCATACCGCCCATTCCACATAAGACATGACAATCTCCTCAGATCTGATCCTAAAATAACCTCTACAACACACCGTAGGATATGCAATATACAAACATACCACATACGGCGCGAGATTGTAACCCACCGATGCAGGACGTTGGATCATTACACGCTCCAGCGTTAGTCATTTCAGACATTCGGGTCAGCACGCCAAGAGACTGCTTCATGTGGACTTGTGACTGTTTTACCTGGGCGTAGACGACCTCACATAAATTCCTAGACCTTCAACTTTACAGATAATTGTATTCTATAATTTACTGAATGTTGATTTAGATATAACGAAATATGTAGGGTGTGCTTCTGCTTTAAATATTTATATTTTCCTTACCAGATATGGTAAATAGCTGTGGACACAGTTACGAAAATTGAGTAAAAATAACGACAGGATGAGTCCCGAAGGACAACGGTGGAATGAAAGAAGGCGAAAACAGGGATAACTTTAGGAAATTTGCCTTCTCCTCTATAAGTTCTATGATGGAGACTTCAACGAGGAGTGGATCTCAAGTGGATTTCCCGGCACGCCATCGATCACCCAAGCCACCGCTCGCGCTTTGTCTCCCACGGGTGAAAATGGATGAACCGTAAGGTGAGAACGCCCACGCCTTGTGCGGGATTCTCGCCCGCGACCGGTTCCTCGCGGAGCGACTGCCGCCTCAGACGACCTGCAGCACGTGGTCCCACGCTCCGACCCCGGGGAACATGGATGGGAAAAATCCACGTGAAATTCGTTAAAGGCAGGTCGAGTGGGATGGAGGGGATCGATTGATTGATTGTCTCCATGAGCGTCAACTGATATGGTCATCAATCCCAATTGTGTTAAGCACGTTTTATCCCGGGAGGTGACAATGACTCCTTCCCCGCTGGAAGGGTAGATCCGGCGCCGACTTACATCGGATTTTGGAGGATTCCCCCCCCCCGCAGATATTCCCACCAGGAGGCACCGTCCCAGCCGGGACAAGCTCTAAGCTCTCCACGTGTGTGGTAATGTGAAGCATGTAAATGTGTGTAAGGGGAAAGAAGAGGACAAGGAAAAGAAAGGGAATATGGCGCGCGGTCCGTGGTCCGTTTGTTGAGGTACTGCTCCGGCACTCTCCTGCTATTGATCGGAGAAACCACTGAAAACAAACGATCACAGCAGCCGTCCGCATGAATTCTCCACCAGACACGGGCTGAATCCAACCTAGCTATCTAGCGAATACAGAAAATTCGCCAGCGCCGGGACTGGAACCCTAGGATCCCCCGGTCGTCACTGGATGGAACGGATGGAAGCGGGTCAGTTCGGAGGGAGCGGGGATGAGGCGGGGGAGAACGTGGTGGCGGCGTCACGTGGGCGGAATATCTTCTCCATGAGGCAAGTGAACGTGAAATCTGCGAACGAGCGCGCGGAGCGGGAGAGAGCGGAGCAGAACGTCCGGGAAGGAGAAGGGCGAAAGGAGGCGGGACGAGATGGGCCCGGACGCAAAGAGCGGGGCGGCGTCGCTACGTGGGGCGCTTAACTTCCGAATCGAGAAAAATGAACGTGAAATTCGCCACGCAGCGCAGGAGCAGCTGAGCGGAGCGTGTGGCGGGTGTGCACCAGGGCGAGCGAGGCGAGAGAGGGCCGGCCGTCGGCGCGCAACGTGGGCCAACCTCGGAGGGGAACATCGCATGGGAAAAGTGAACGTGAATTTCGCGAACGCGGGCGGGGCGGGGCGAGGCGGGAGCGGGTGGGGCGTTTGCGGGCGGGGCGGGCGTGCTCGGGGCGAAGGCGGGCGGCGGCGACCAAAAGGGGCGGCGGGAGCGCGCGATTGAGTCGACAGCCTCGGCAGCGCGCGCCGGCCACCGCCACATTCCTGCAGCGCGGCGTCGGCCCCGTGGGCGTGCGGGCGGGCGGCGCAGGTGGGCGGCCAGCTGCACGTGAAGTGCTCGCCCTCGCCGTCGTCCACATCCACTTCCCCTCAGCCACCGCCGACGCAAAAAATATGCAAAACAACTAAAAAATTAAAATATGTTATGACAAAATTAGGACCACGTGTTTATATGGGGAAATTCGACGTAAAGTTACGAGACTTTCAACATAACTTAGGATACATCAGAAAAGCTATTGTAAATACTATACAGTTCGAATATTTTTTTCTAAATAAGTCATTTAAAAAGATACAACTATGAGAAGTTAACACTTACGAAACATTGGGTGTTAATACGTTATTATCAATACAAAATGAAATACTTCATTTTTGCAATTGGTTTCTCATCCTAGTTAAAATATTCTAAATACCAGTAAGTTAGCATGTCATGTCAACAGAAAGAAATCGCTACATCTAAAAATAAAAATTGAAGGAAGTTCTATCTGGCTCACATTCAGAAGCAGATATAAGGAAGATATGATTTGGGCGTTCCTCACCAGCTGTAATACACTTTTCAAAAGATACAGATTCCTCTCCTTCCCTTTATAGTCTCCGGTCTCCAATAGCAAGCTCCATCTGTTTTTCTACTTTTTATGATCCAATTTTGTCTACTCGCCCTTCTGATAATCTCACTTCAAGCAAATTTTTTTCTTCGGTATTTGCGCAAAATGCCAAAGAAAATATACTCTAAATTGAAAATATAATATTAAAATTATTGAAGTGTTCTTGATCTTTTTTTGGTCTTACTTTTCCATGTACACACTCCCTTAATGCTTAACACATCTTCTTTCTCTTCTCAAGTACCATGATTTTCGTAAATCCCCCATCTTAGATACATATCCCCCGCTATCTCTTTTCATCATCGATCTTATAAACACCACTTCCATTTTCTTCAATACAAATGCCCTGTCCCTTTTCCACCATTCCTTCCCATCGGTGGTGCGTTTCTCCGATTCCTTTCCATCTTCTTCTTCTTCCCGCGCCGCTCCTTCTCGCCGCCTTCTTGAGCAGCCCTCGTGCCGGCCTTCGCCGCCGTCCCAGGCCCGAGGAAGTGGTCGCGATAGCAGCGGCAACAGGAGCAGGAGATAAGGCGAGGGACAGATTTGCCTTTCCCGTACAGATACACCGCGCGGGACGGGCCAGCGGGCGGCAGGCGGCGGGGGGCCGGAGGCTGCGCGAGGCCGGCTGCAGGAAAAGACACGCGGCCGAGGGGGGCGACGCGGCAACGCGACCCGTGCGGGGGTGGGCGGCGATGGCGCTGAAACCGGCTACGTGCGCCTCGGATCAGGACGGCCTAGAAAATATCTGGACCGCGGTAAAAAGGTGTGTGGGTCCACAAATTTCTATGTGCATGAATTATTTATCGCAATTTATTAATTGATGTATTTACATAAGTCGTAGTACTGAATATCCTTCGGCGCTGGACTATAACAATCGCTCTCAGTCCGCTTTCTGGGATTCGCAGTGTCTGAGAATGTGGCAAAATATTATATTATACGCATAAGACTTCAATTTTGAATATACGTTAACTTCCAACATTGAATAAGATAAGATATCATAAATATTAAATGGATATTCAAATTATAATCAAAATTATGGGATGTGGTGTGCTACAATCGCCCCTTGACTGTCACTGATTTAGGAGCAACCTGCATAATTCGCAGACTATTATACACGTAAAGAACGTAACACGACGTTAACACGACGTAAGAACACGCCGTAAACACGGGTGTTTTCCGAGAAATCCTCCCCAGAGTAGAAATACACATTGGAAATCTAGTTCATATGTTGAAAATCTAAACACAATTTCGGTGTGCGTTATCAAAATAATGAAAATACGTGCACATATCCCTGAATCATCCCGAAATTTGAGTTCATGATCTTCAAATGGAATTTATGTATCGATACACTGTACAATGGGAAGCCGAAGGCAAAATGAAGACAAGTTGATGGTTTTTCCATAAGCACGACGCTATAAATGCTACCCCCCCTCTGCGTCAAAACCCTTCATTAACTCAATGAATTTCCCATTAAACAATACAACCTGAACTCTCCCTAAAAATAATAAAAGCTTGAAGATCGTCAATAATGATGTTTTCGCAATATATGCCCTTGACCTGTGCGCGAGGGCTCAAAAGAGAACTAAAAAGAGATTCTAAAGTATAGAGGTTAGGTGGCAACAAACCATGAGATAATGGCAATAACTAAAAATTATTGATATTTTTATGTCGCAGTGGGTATCCGTCGGCTCTCAAATTACACTATATGTCCTCAAAGGTCAAAGGATTCAAAACCGTTCTTGCATAGGCTATTTATTTATTTAGTTAGTTAGTTATATTCTCCAACTTACGTTCACGACACAGACGTAAGAACAGCTTCCACATTGAATGACCTGGATAAAAAGCTTTGGTACCCTAATGTGGTGAGCTAAGTTGCTGTCCGCAATGCTGTGTTTCGCCTGACCCAATCCACATGCTCCCATTTTTTTTTAAACGACCTTAGTGTGTAATGTTCGTACACGAGCGGTTAGTGCAGACAACGTGCTCGCCGCGGCCGAGGCGCCGCACAGGGCAGGCACTGAGTGTAGAGTTGGGGAGATGATTCATTGATTTATTCATGTTTTTGGACACGTCCTCTGCTATGATATCGTAAGCGAGGTGAATGTTTTTAACACGCGAAAATATAGCGATGTTCCTTCGCAGTTAGTCCGTCTCTGACCAGGAGATCGTAGGTTCCAGTCCCGACGGTGTCGGACTTTTGACACTAGCTAAATAGTAGGTCGAATTCAGCCACTGTGTGGACAATTCTAGCGGTCGGCTGCAACAATCCGTAAGTTTCGTGGTCTCTCCTACCTATGTAAGGCGAATGCTAGAGCAGTACCGCAACAAACGGTTACGGAATACGCGTAATATTTTCTTCCTCATTTGGCCTCTTCTTTCCCTTTACACACATACTATACCTTTACTTACTTACACGACACTACAGTACATGTCGGGAGACCAGTCGGGAGCTTAGAGCTTGTCCCAATGGAGCGGTGCCCCGCTGGCGGAGAAACCTGGAGAGGGGGATCCCCGCCGACTGACGTGTAGATCGGCGCCGGACCTCACGTTACAGCGAGGGAGGGTCTACGCCACCTCCAGGCACTAAGTTACACGACGCGCTCGGAATGAAATACTCTTTCGAGCTGGGCACCAAACAACGTTCTGGCTATGGCAGTGGATTCCCGGGAACGGCGCGGGGCGGGGCGCGGAGCGCGGGGGATCGGGGCAGGGGGGCGAGTGGAAGATGCCTCGCAGCGTCGCGGGGCGTTCCGCACTGGCGAACGCGCGCGGCGCGCCGCCGCCGGCCCCGGCCCGCGCGCCCGCCCTCGACCGCCCGGGCGCCTCTTGGCGGGCCCTGCGGGACCACCCGGCGCGCTCGCCGCCGCCCGCCCGCCCCGCCCGCCCGCTCCGCCCCGCCCCGCCCTGACGCTCCCCGCCGCGCCGGGCCACACGCGCCGGAACAGCAGCGGCAGCACGCACCGCACAGCCCGGAGCCGCGGGCCTGCGCGTGGACGGTCGCTGCCAACACGTTGTGCACGCTTTGTTTCCGGGCGCGTCAACGGACATGGAAGTTCATCTCGAACGTTGTATGGATGTTATAACCCGGGAGGTGGCGGTGTTCCCCCCACTGTGAAGTGATACCAGCCACTGACCTACACATAGGTAAACACTTCAGGTACTCGTATGCCCCTCTTTGCGGGCATTGCCCCAGCCGGGAGAAACTCTAAGCTCCCCAGCTCTCCCGATATGTAGCGTGTGAGTGGAGCATCTCTGTGTGAGTGAGAGGGAAAAAGACAAACAAGGATGAAGAAGGAAAAATCGCGATATTTATTGCCATTGAACATGTCTCAAATTGCCGCAAGTAAACCAATTAGCATAAACGTCAGAACTTATAAAAAAAAAGCGATTATATCGTAGGCTTTCACTGCCGGAGGTAATAGAAGATAAATTTTCCGAGCTGGTAGGCCGTGGTATAGTTGGCATTGAAGGGCCCTTCAATGCCAACTGGACCACGGCCTATCAGCGCAGAAAATTTATCTTCTAAAGAAGCGATTGTTAGCTCACTTTTATGAGATTTTTTAATCAATGAGTATTCTATGGAGTACACTGAGTTTTTGAATGAATTATGAAGCAAGATCGGTTGTAATTTGGTGCTTCCATTATTAAGGGACAAACGCGTGACAGTTCTGTTACATGTGCACCGAAATGCTTTGAACTAAGGTTTTTGGGTACCTTTGGGATGCTTGTCTTGCGGTAATATAAAATGAAACGTCAGCTTCAACAAAATAGGAATACAATAAAAAACTTTATTTTTAGTTACCTGATATATTCTGAGTGAAAACTCTAATTGCCGTCAGCCGTCGTCAACGACGATTTTAAGACCTTCTCGGTGGATCCTAGAAAGTTTATCTTTCAAACACATGGAGAAAAAAAACGCAATTTCATACCTGAAGGACAAAAAATAAAATACATATATTGACGTAAGAGTAGAGTATGAGCATTAGTGAACAAAGAGGCTACGAGGTACTTAGAATAATGGGGCACGCCCTGTGTCTGATCTCGAAGTTGGAGAAGCAAATCGTTACGTTTAGATCATGATTTGAAAGCGGGTAAAACAATTGAACTAAATACCAAAACTTAATATATGGAGGCATGGAGCTTAGGAAGAACGGCGAACCATGAGTTGCAGGACTGTGACTGCAGGTCTGTTCCATACATACGGCTTCCAATCGTTGGAGGTGAGGCTCAGCTTTTTTTAAACCACTCTCACTACGACAACATAGATAATGGCATTAGCGACGTGCCGAAAGCGGAAAGGAGGAACATGCGGACGGAAGCACCACCCACGCGAAGCAGCGAATCTCCCGTCCGCTCCCGACTCTGCGCCAGAAACTCGAAGCACATCTAAAATGACGTCATTATGATGGTGATAATGTACAGAATGACGTCAACAAAGTGCCAAAACCTCAAAAGTGTTTTGTCAATAACGAAGGAAATGAGGGTGTGTGTCAGGGATGTATCTATACTTCCCACAGAAGGGAAAACTATTTCTGATGAAGAGGAACCATCTTATCCAAAACAATTTTGATACGTAGCAGATGCCGCTCCCACAGTTTAATAATACTCATAGTTAATTAATGTTTCCTACTAATAAATCCCGAGGAGTAACGTAGGCATTCAATACAAGAAAAAGTAGTAATAGTTAAGTATATTCTTCCAGCTGGATGAGACTGCTAGTTTTCGGTTCAAAGAAGCATTTGTTTCTTAACTACTAGAAATGTTTTTGCTTCATAGACATTTCAGTTTCAAATTGAGGAATTGAAAATTGGAGACATCACATTGCCTTAGGGGGCTTAAACCTGCATGCATTTTGCCACTACGTGTTTCCATTTCTATACGTGTAAAGTTTGTAACAATGACAAAACAAATTAATAAGTTATCCATTTTTCCAAACAGAGTAATTCAGGGTGAGTTCACGTACCCCATGACATTCCTTGGCGCGTGGCCTGGGGCGAGACAGAACGAGCTCTCGCATCCGGTCCCCGCTGCCTAAAGTAGACCCGCGGACCTCACAATGGTTCCGATATCATTATGAAGTCTTCAATTAATATCCGGTACAGTCCTCAGTATCAATATAATATATCTTCAGTATAATAACCTGATATATGAAAACGGAAGAGGACAAGCGGGGTCATCGTCACCGTCTCGAGGATCGTCTCGACACTGCAATTCATCAAGAACGAATCATTTAATACGATGACCAATGTTTCATTACACTTCAGTGCTTGAATTGAAAACTGGTATGATTTGTCGAAAACCCGTACTATAGTGAATATATATCATACTGAACGCCATTACAAAACGAGCTGCAGTCCTCTAATAAAAGAGAGAATGAGACAAGAAAAAATATCATTGTGTTCTCAATAGAAGAATACGACATAGTTGCAGTTGTTCCAGTATCCATACTTCTGACAGTGAAATAATAGAATTCTTAATGTTGGCCGTGCACAAGCCCCCATGAGACCTAGTATAATTCTGTTGTCACAGAGTAAAAGTTCTTACGTAAATTTTTGGCGAAATTGGGTAAATAACTAAAACTACAAGTTAAGTATCAATATTTTCTTTTAGTGAAACGATCGAATTCAAATGTTGACTCCATAACTATCAAAAAGCGTTGGGAAATATAGGGGACTCAATAATCCAACCCTTGCTTTCTCCAAAATAAGATTTAAAAAGAATATATTTTACCTTTTCAGTGAAATTACAGGTGAGTGTCAGCTTTCATTAAAATCATCAGTGGCTCGAAGTTACAAGTAATTGTAAATTAGCGCACTATCATAGTCGTATTTCTGAGCGAGGACACCCCCACTGGGTGCCTCTATAATGATGTTTGTTAATTTTGTAAAATTTAATCCAAAAAGAAAGTAAGAAAGATAGAGATAGAGAGAGAGAGAGAAGTGGCACCATTTTTTTTTAAGTTCTGGGGGACGAACGAGATCTTTTGGGAGACGGGATTTAATTCTTGCAGAAGAAACGCTGGTTTTCCGAAGGTTCAAGTGGCTGCTTAAAGAGGCTGCGAAAGTTATTGACGGGCTTAGAATTTATTTGTAAAGAAACAGATAATTTTCAATTTTTAGAGATGATCTTTTGTTAATAAGCGGAAACACTTTGAGTAGGACTCCATTAGTTTTAAATAGTCTATGATTACTATGTGGTTCAAAAGTGAAACAAGTAGGAGTTTTGACTTAGGAACGTTTACCCCGTGACCACAGAATCGTACGCCTTTTGGCCGGTGGCCGGCGGCGGTCGCTCGACCGTGCGTCGGCGTGCGGCGCGCGTACCTGCGGCCGGCTCGCCCGCCCGCCCGCCCTCCCCCGCACGTGTCGCCGGGCTGCTTACCGTGTCGGATGCCACCGCGGGTCAGTGACAGCCGCCTCCGAGAACGCCGGCCAAGCCATGGGAAGCACGGAGCGCACCGGACGCCACTTCGACGTAGGGGCGCGGAGGCGGGATTAGAAAGGGAAGGGGTGGAGGTCCTCGCGTGCCTCAGGACGCGTAAGCATGCGCCTGGCTTTCCGTGCAATAAAGCAGTATAACGACAAAATAAAAATAATAATAATAATAATAATAATAATAATAATAATAATAATAATAATAATAATTTGATAGAAAACATTTCACAAAAACTACAAAAAGATCCACAAATTAAGTTTAAGACACCAGACACAGGTAAAAAAAAACAACAACGATAAAGCCATTCAATGAGATACATGCGTAAAGAAAATACATTGAAGATTACACAAGAATCCCTGACAACCTAAGCAACAGATAATGTTGACTTAACATGTTAAGTTCATAGATTTCCCCTTGGAGAAAAATTGCATTAATAATAACAACAATAATAATAATAATAATAATAATAATAATAATAATAATAATAATAATAATAATAATAATAACGACGCTGCCCGAGACAGAGGATACAAGTCTACTGGGGCAAAATCATCTGTTCATCAAAACAGTTTTTGTATAAAGATCGTGGTTCGCGTCCCACCTTGGTGTGTGTGTGTGTGTGTGTTCATACATACATCTTATGATATCATATGTTCTTTCTCAAACACCATATTTCACCCATGTGGATTGCCATACGTTTCTAATTTTTAACAATTCCTCTAGATATGTCAAACGAATTCGATAACTACGAACTTAATATGTTTCGGTAATGAACATTTGCAGTGCAACAAAAATTCAGATTATGAAAACAATCCGCCTGCGCATTAATAACTTTCACATTCAGATAGTACCCAGCTAGTAGTACCAATTCACTTAGATTGCCCAGTCCTGTATGTCTGCAGTATGTGAGCGCACGGAAATCTTAGTTAAGTTTTCTCGACAAAATTTATAGTACACGTTTAGCACCCCTAGACATTCAATCAGTCTGCAAAATGTCAAATCAGTGGAGTAACGGTGCTTTGTGCTACGAGTGGCAGAGTTTCATGACAAGTGCTTATATCAACCTTTTATTTAAAAACATTTCTAGGAAGTAAATAAGTTTATTAATTGAGAATCAACCATTACGTAAACAATTCAGGTAATTTCCTCAACCCAATACGATTCTTTTCAAACAGAAAATAATAAGGGTACATCGTTTAATTGCATTAGAATTTCAGAATCAGAGTAGCAAATCCCAGAAAATAAAATCAGGGCATTTGCTGCTTAAATTTCGACTGCTCAACAGTCATAAAAAGAAATGCCAGAAACGTGTAAAAATAAAAGAAAAAAACACATCGGAACAAGTCTTCGTCAATACATTGGGGTGCATTTTTGTTGACAACGCTTAGGTCCCAAATAAAATATCCTGGTCTCATGATGCAAGTCCCGCTTGCTGAGACTCTCTTGAGGGGAGCGTGTAATGGAATTCTGGCGGCATGTGTATCTGAATGGAGGTTTGTCCGCAGGTCCTCTCACGCACGTTGAGCGTCTGTTGGCTCGGTGCCTTTATTGAACGGAAACCGGTGCTGTAAACTAAACGGTTCAGGAAAGCCACGTCTTTATTATTCCAGGCTCGTTTAAACTCACCAATATTGTTGACGTTCACAGGTTATGCTAAGAAAAGGGTCACGGCAAACCCCACATACCTGAAACAAGAAAAACCTTCTTTATACTACACACAATCATTATCAATGGATTTGGTCGTAAGTGCAATGACCTCATTGTAGCGCTACATTAACACACACTCAAAAATTTCATTGTTTCCTCCAAGTAGTCAAGACGAAACACTTTTCTGTTGTTTTTCTCGAGAAATGATAAATGCTGTTTGTTTAGGGGACCACCAGAGTCGAGAGGCCCATATTATAGATTTATGACATCGATTTAAATGTTAGAATGTTTGGAAAATATAGCGATTAGTACCTGCTATATAGAGATGTCAAGCTAAGAGGGTTCAGCATTAAACTCATCATTTACACTTCTGTAATACAAGTGCCTTTTGCTTTATCTTTCTCAGCCTGATTTGTGACCATTCAAAGCTTCATCACCAATGTGAAGTCAATATCCTAAAAGCTCTCAAAAACGTACTCACTGTTTAACCGAAACTAGAGCAAACACATGCAGTATCTCTGAAATAATATCTCGTATTCTTAAAGAAAAGTATTGTAAACATTTGAGGGTTGAATACGTAGAAAATTGTACCGAATCGCACATTCGTATTTCATTCGTCATAATATCATCGAATATAGAAATAAACTTATTCTAAGTATTGAGACGGATGCTTGTAAGAATTGCCTATCATCACAACAATCTTCTTTCTGTACGAAAACGCAACACCAAATACTAGAATCCAGGTTTGTGGGCTTAGAAGCACACGTGATTTCTCTGAGCTTACTGCACGGCCCTCCGATGTTCCAATTCAACCCAATCAGACGCCTGTCTCGTTCGACTAAACTCGGCACAACGACGAAAAAATCGATGATGGCGACATCTGCAACGCAGCCGGCGATGGCGACGACCTCTCATCGCGAAGGAAAGTGGGGGCGGCAGACGGAGGCGCGCTTTCGGACAAAGGCAAGGCCCTCAACGGCGAATTGCGGGAAGGAAAATTGGGAGCCGGCGGGGGCCGGTGATGGCAGGGTTCGCTGGAGACCGCCCCGCCTCGCCCCCGGCACTCCGCAGGCGTGGACGCGGAGGGGGGGGGAAGCAGGGAGAGGACGAGCTGGGGTGCACTGGACCTCGACTCCGTGCGTCACCGCCCATGGCGACGGGCACGCGTTACGCGAAGGTAGGTGGAAATCGTTCCTCTAATTTGGGAATAAAAATTTGCGTACGTGCGCCCGCAGGGAGAGATGGTCCCGATCGATCGACGCCACGCCGACTCTTTTGTTAGCGGTTCTCCGCGCGCTCTCATAAAACACGATTATGGTTTTGCCTCGTAATGCTTTCGGACAAAGGAGAGTCAATAAGAGCGGACCGTTTCTGGAGTAACGGCTCCTTCAAACATTGACCGGATTCTCCTTGGCCGGCGACGCACCGCGCGCGGCACCTGGAGAAACTGAGCGACGAGACGGTCATCCGCTTGGGGTCGTGGCTCTTAAAGGCCCCGAAATGGCCAGGAGCTGTTGAAATTATTTATCAGTAAATTGCGTCAACCACTAACGTCATTAGTCCCGTTAGTGTACTGCATGTTTTTCTTCGGGAGGTGGCGGGGCTCTTCTCTCGTTGGATGGCGAGATTCGGCGCCGACCTACCTGTCAGCCAGCGGGATTTTCCCAACCAGGTATCTCCCTTCAGTAGGGCACCGTCGGAACAAGCTGTAAGCTCTGCACCGGTCTTCCGGCTTGTGTGGTAATGTAGAGCATATTTTAAGTGTGTATAAGTACGGGGTGAGAAAAGGACAAGGAGGAAGAAAAAATTGCGCGAGGTCCGTTGCTCGTTTGCTAGAGTACTGCTCCGGTATTCACATGGTGTTGACCGGAGAATCCACAGAAAACTACCGATCAAAGCAACCTGTCGCTTGAATTCTTCTCCAGACAGCGGCTGAATTCGACTAGCTGTCACCTAGTGTCGAAAATCCCGCCACAATCGGGACTCGAACAAACGACCTCCCGGTCAGAGGCACTGCAGTGACATCAGTTGTTGCCCTTAGCCACCTCTTCCGGTGGGAGCTGTTGGACGATTCCCGCAAAGCAGCTGGGCGCGGATCAAGACAGGCATGAGTGGCTGGGACCATGGCATGCCAAACCAGCTGCCTTGGATTACACCGGCTGCGATAGCTCAGAGATAACATAGTTAACTTTGCAGAATCGTTCCCCGGGAGACACTAGGGTCCGAGACTCGGCGATGGCGAATTTTCTCCAACAAGTTACATAGCTGGGTAGAATTCATCCATTCTGGAGAAGAATCCTAGCGGCCGGTTGCTCTGTCTTCCGCGGTTTCGCCACTCAATACCAAGCGAACGCCCAAGTAGTACTATAACGGGCCACAGAGAGCGTGCGGTCTTCCCTTGCTCATCTTGTCTCGCGCTCTCCATTTCCATTCAGGAAATCCCTTTCTATCATTTAAATGCCGTGAACTTCTCAGATTGTGCCTGGGTGTTGAGTAGAAATTCTTGGAACTCATAAATGGTAGACACCATCATATAAAAATAATAAAATGAAAAGACTGCATACGCCACCAGACACAAAAAATTATAAATATATGCAAAAACATAAAATAATGTTGAAGAATGCACGTGCAGTTCGTAAATTCTTTTCACACTCACAAGAGAAATAAAAGTCCCTGTTAAGTATTGTGTTCTTCTAATGTCCTCAGGGGTTCCTTACACTGACGGACGTGCTAACTGACCCAAAAGCCACTGAACACATGGTGAAATAGCTGAGAAAGTTCAATAGTTACATTGTTAGAAATCTGTTATAAAGGATGTATACCTTAACGGTTAATTTCTATTCTATCAATTTTTTACGCTCAATAGTCACCGATATCAATATATCTTTGTCGCAAACTAAACAAATATTCTGTTATATAATTGGATCGTATGGATATTATTCATGAATATTACCCTACCAATACACATTTTTCACCTAAACAAAATAAGTTAGAATGTGCGACTGGACAAAACCAATAAACATGCTTCCAATGCAATAAATTCCACGTCCAATATGAAATCGCCAGGTAAAATTACTTACAACTCAATTTTTAAAATTTTATCAATCACTGGAGCCTAATTTAAAAAACGTTTCAAGTCAGAATTACTAACGTAATATGGAGAGACACATATCTTGAGTCATTTTTCCACTGAAAACTCTTTCACAGAACTTTAATCCCTCACATGAGGCTAAAATGTGTTCACCATTTGGATAAATATAAAAATGTACCAAAAAAATGAAAGGAGGCAGTGACACATCTTACGATGACGAATATAGTTCCGACAAAAGAGAAAGATCGGAAGTCATTGAGCAACAAATTGTTCGAAATCTTAGAAATTCTTAAGAAATCTGGTGGGCTCCCGAGGGGTAGGACGAAAAGCGATACGGTGCAGATGTAAAAAGGACGAGGATGTATCATCTTCCTTTCTTCGAACGCCTTCACGATACTGTGTCGAAATGTAACGCAATTCTTCAGATAGACATTTCTACATTAGCTAGTAGATCAGAACGGAATGTGTAAAGAGATCATATCAAGAACGAATAACTGGAGGAACATTGTTGGTCAAGTGAGCAACGTAAACTAGTGATAAACAGAAATTTCATGTTATTCCAAATGTCCATAAGGAAGCTACATTTTTAGTTTTTAAAATCTTTGGTTAATATCCTTCTGACAACCTCACAATTTCCCTAAATTGGCTTAACAAAGAAAATCTCACGGACTGCCAAAATTGGGTGTTCCGATCATATACCTTTCTATTGCTTTCAACCTTTACTTTCCGATTATTGTAAGCCTCTACATCGGGCGCACTGTGCACACACCACGTGCCGCTTTCAATGAATGCCAGTCACCTGAATGGTGGTCTTATTCCTCCCGTTCCCCTAGCTATAGTCACACTGCGAACAAAAGCGGACGCAAACGCACACAAATAAGGGAACAAAAACCAAACCAGCTGCTTAGAGGCAACAAAAGTACACCCAATAACGTAAAACATTCACATTCCACCTCCACGTGGCGGGGTTAAAATCCCGATTACACGCAAAAATTGTTTTATTATGCATGTGAAAATAATATAAAAATCATGCCTAACATTTACTAACGCAAAAAAGGAAAACATTTACGACAAAAGGATATAACAAAGAATCATCACAGCATTTGGGCAGGAAACTGAAAAAATGTCAGCTGTTTGCCGTAGATTAAAATGACAGTGTGAAGGAACATACGATAAAAGGAGAACCTAATATACTTACAGTTAGCAAAGAAAATATGTTATTGGCACAATTAGCCCTTTGTTTAATCTAAATGCCTATTTTGAAATTTTAAAAAATGAGTAAGAGTAAATGCTCATTTCAGCTTTTTGAATTTGCTGCAGGTATTGTGAAACAAAATTCGCACCGATTCAAACATAGGAGATACTTTCAATTCCCCTGCCGTTAGAGCCTTCTTCTGCTCCGCCTTCATACACATCTACTTTCGCTATCATTCTCAACTACATCTTTCAACACAAATCGTTCGCACACATCTGAGGTAACCCAACAACGCAACGAGTGGCAGTACACGATCCCTCAACCGCCCTCCGCTCGTCATCTCGGACGGAGGAAACAGAAGGGGATAATAAAATCCAAAGATTCGCGAACAGGGCCCGCGGCGCCGAAGCGGGGGGAGGGGGCGGGGCTCCGCTTCTCGTGGCCAGGGCCACAGCGGTTTCCCTCGACCCCCCCCCCCGCCACAGCGAGCAGTCTCCGTCCAAGAATGTTCTTTGTTTCGTTCCCATATTTCGCTTCATAACGCTCTTTTTCTTTGCGCGTTGCAGTTTTATTTTCCTCCTCCATCTCCTCCTCCTCCTCCTCCTCCTCCTCTGGCGCATTACTTCACTCCCCGCTCTCAACGCCTTTTCCTTCACACTGACAAGAATTTCATGTTTCCGCGCGACTTCGTCTTTTTGCCCACAGTCAATTTACTCCTTCATTCATTTCTTCTCGGGCCGCACCATTCCTTCCACCTCCCGAACTTTCACAGAATTCCTCTTTCATCACGCGGCCGGCCGCCGGCCGCCCGGCGCCCGCCGCTCCCGGCCCCTCCGAGAGTGGGAGTGGAAGAGGGGTCTCATCTTTCCGTCATTCGGAATATTTCTTGAATTGCGACGCGCGCTCGTGAGCGGCAATGCGCGGAGCGGGGAGCGCTGGCGGAGTGGCGTGAGACTGCTGCAACGCACAGTGTGCACACTATTATCTGTGTGGACAAAATGCAGTTTTTGTGGGAGGTTCTCGCGAGCACTTGGGAGCCGCTCCTCTCGTCCGGTTTGAGCTCGCTTGCCCCAAGGCTTCATAAAGGATTGGCAGGCTAAGATCAGGTCGACCGTGTGCCGCCTCATTACGTCGAGGCCGTGAGTGGTATGGAGCGAACAAGCACAGTGAGGACAGTTTTTGAAAGTGAATTCATTGTATATATTTTAATAACATTTTAATTATTTTGGTGTCTTATATTTTTTCTTACCTTTTATTCGGCCCCTTGCAGTATAGTTTAGTCAATTACACGAGCGTAAGACAACAAGTATTTACATTCAATGTTTACTTTTTACCGCCGACGAGAAAAACAATCAATTTCTGTAAGTTCACCCATCATCGGAATTGTTCGCTCCTCTTTCGTATTGCCATCCTCTTTCTTGAGACTCCTTGTCACAATGCTTGGTACGAACCTGAGAGTTTGGGGTATTTTCCAAATGGTGTCGTTCAACCTTCTTTCATCTATCTCACCCCTCCGTCATCGGATAATTATATTAATGTTTATTATTTATTTAAATACATTTTAATTTAAATATTTTAAGAAGTTAAAAAAATGTTCTTGCAACGCCAGCACGTGAGAGGCACGGAGGTACTATCGACGTGATGAAGAGGTGCGCAGAGATGTGCCACAAACGAACGACGATTTACGACCCGTAAAGACAAAACGCGGGGAAATACCGGCAAATTACATGTCTTCAGAAGAAGCAACCAGTAGGATAGAAGGTGGAATCCTCGCTCGTCACAGACGAGAATCACTGATCAAATACTGCTCACTTCATGGGAAATTTTGGGTCATCAAAGGCGGTTCGTGGCACGTTCTCTCGAGACGTTTCCAGCTTGCTCTGCAAGTAACAAGGCAAAGGGTCATCTCACCTCTTGCACAATGGATTAAGAACAACTGGACAGAATATGCTATCAGAAAAACTGTCAGGAACCTAGAAGAACCCATCAGTGAGAGTCTCTTTTTCACTCAGTAGTAGGCTGAAAAGAGTAACAGCGCGGCGGTCACAGAGGAGGACAAAACCAAACGAAACAGATCGTTGTCCGACTGCCGTTGTTTTCAGACACCGTCCAAAAGCTCGTTCAGGTTCACTATGACAATTTCTCCTCATCTTGTTTTCTGCAGACGTGTTTGAGCGAATGCGGAACGTCGGACAAAAACGGCCGACCGAAATTTCGGACAAAATCGGCTTCTCTGTGAAGAAAACCAGCTTCACCGCCGAAGCTACTGGAAAAGGCGAAGTTTGGATTTCAGCGAGCGCAACGTATTTAACGCGTGGCTTCCCTAGGTGCTACGTTTCCTACGTGACATCGTCATCTTTCGCCCCGGCAGATCGTCAAAATTCCGCACTGTGCGGCGCGGTGCGGCTCGGCGTGGCGTGTCGTGCCGCGGCGGCGGCGGCGGAAGCGGGGGCGGCGGCTGGCGACGCGTTTCCCGCGGAGGGTGCGAGTGCGGGGTGGGGCTGGGCGGCGGGCCCATAGGCGAAGGCGGATGGCGGTGAAGCGAGAGAGGGCGGCGGCGCGCGCGTCGAGAGTTGCCGCATCAGTCTCCCGCCACCCACGCAGGTCGGCGACCGCACGCGTCTCACTATATATCGCCGCGAATGGCAGTGACGCCGTGACGCCGCGCCGCGCCTCGCCGCGACCGCCCGAAAAGAGGCTCCGGAGGGGCACTGCCACCACCGCCTGCACGCGGGAACAGCCGCGAGACAAAGATCAAGCGAGGGGGCATTGACGTTAAGGAAAACATTAATTTATGTTCATCATTATTATTATTGTTATTATTATCATCATTATTTTACCTATTACACCACGTGGGACCTGCCTTTTGACTCAGAATAGTGACGAATGAATAAAACCATAAATAATTGTTCAAACACATAATTAATTGTGGAATGGAACAAAAATTAATGTGCATTAAAATTTCAAGTTGTAGCCAGGCACACAAACTACAAGACTACAACACTAAGACACGACTACAACACTCATCAAATAGGTGAGACAGTATAATATATCATCGTTATGATAATATTTACCAAATATCTAAATGTTCGGGTAGTCTAACACAGATTGGTCGGAAGCCCTCCAGTACATCGGTCCAGACATGGATCACTGAACTTGAAACTTATACAGGAATCGCTCTGCAACGGATATTTATATTTTATGCACGGCCCACTTGAAATCAACAAGGCAGCCTACATGCACAGCCAAACTCTTAATGCGCTTCGTGAACATTTTGAAAAATGATATTGGAAATTGAAAGATCTTCGAACTCCCTGGCGTGTTTTCAAGGAATGCGCCCCACTGTCCCAGCCCACGGACCGCCGGCCCTCCCCGCCCCGCGTCAGATCCGCACGCGTGCGTGGCACAACCCGCGGTCGGGGCTGCGGCGAGGCCCAACGCCGTTGCAACGGCACACGCCCTCGCTCTTCCGGAACACGGCGGGAATGAAAATGAATCCAATAATGATTCGTGTAAATCGGTTCAAAATAGTTATTTATGATACGTTTTAATTCACTGTTTTTTATTGCCAACATTTAATGAAGAAATTGAAAAAAACAGTTGTAAAGATATTCAGAACTACGAATGCAATACCATAACTTCAGCCATAAATTTGCTAGATAATATCATCGAAATAAGTCATCTATTAAATGCCTTTAGATTTGCCTCACAGATTTTGGAATGCAGTTATAAGTATTGGGTATTAGTGCTGTATTAATGGAGAGTTACATACTAACTAGTAGCTTCTTTAATAAATCTTAATTATCTAGTCAACAAATTTACTTTGTTCTAATGTATGAACAGATTGATAAAATAATGATACGTGCGGTAAAATTGCATTTCATTTGGCGAGAAGGAAATGTTGCCTCAATAGGTCTAGTGGTGCAAACCCACGAGCAAAATAAAATCACTTTTACCACGTGTGTCATATATCAGTTTTTAAATAGTCTTTCTGATTTTTTTTTTTTAATTTTAATTCAAGCATACAAATCATTACGCTATTGTAAGGTCTATGGATTAAGGATGCTATCAGGGAAAAGTATTTTGTTTTCTTTGTTACTATTATCTATATTACTAGCTTCCAATGCGCGCAGAGATCGAAAGAAATCAACGCAGTAGCCGGCGATGAGCGAGGTATCTCTGAATCCGTTTGATACCCCAGAACTCGGGAAAATCAAAAACCAATGTAACAGTTTCGGTTTTGACTGACGAACGCAAATATTTGATTGCGTTATTCCGCCTATTGCCACAGTCTCTGAATTCTCATACTAAGGGCGTCACGACACAGCTGACCATGCGCCAGCAAGCTACAGCGAGGACGTCCGCCAATAAATTTGCTACTCACGTGTTGCGTTATCGAACGGCAACATTTTTTTAATATTCTTGGTATGTAAAGAATTGTTATACTGTATATTTACTACATTATGTATTTGCAATATTCATGAAGATTTTTTTGAATGACCAATGCCCGGATGGATGGTAGAAAAGCGAAATAACTCTTCATTCTTCCGCTCATATGCTTCCCTAATTCAGGGTATCATAAATACGAAGCTGTTACGACGTTTCTTCATTGCAGTGAGTGCTTCCCTATTATCTTAATAACAGCCATTGAAGAGAGAATCTGAAAAATTAGTTTACTACAATCATATTGTCTGATTTTTCATTTCTCTTCTTTGTTCTATTCTCTCCCCTTACATACACACTTAATAGCACTACACTACCACACATGCCGGGAGACCTACCGGGAGCTAGGAACTCGTCCCAGGTGGGGCGGTGCCCCAACGGAGGAGATACCTGGAGGCGGAAATCCCACGCACGCCGCGCTTTGTATGTCAGCGCCAGATCTCACTATTCAGTGGGGGAGGAAAGCCGCCACCTCCTTAAATATTCAGTATGCTAACAAGATTAATAGCGGCACAGTCACTGACCTGAGACAAGTTCATACAAGTGATCCCATTACATTGCGTATTCTCGACGGGGGGGGGGACCCGCAAGTCGCTTTCCCAACAACGGATACGAATCAAACTTTCTTCAAGCATGTTTTGAAGTTATCGATGTTTTATTTACTATTTCAACCTACTTCACCAAAGATTGATATCATTACATAATGTGATTTGCGTAAGAACATCGAATTCCTGGCGAGTTAGGAGAGGAAATGAGCCCGTAGAACCAGGCGCCGCACGCACCATTTACTCCCTTCCGTCGCCGCCGCTTTCAATAGACCAGTCTGCGGTTACGCGCGACGCTCTCTCCCGAGATATGTGGCCTAGGGACGTTACTCTACTTGTCATCAATAGCAAGAGGATAATGATACATCGATATACCGTCGTAACTATCGGTAACGTATCATATCGTTAACTTCGGTGTCGGCATCATATCAATAAATCGATATTACCGTACCTAGGGTAGCAAATATTCCACTTTGAATTGGCACTGATTTACGATTTAAAATTCTGAGTCTATGTATTTAATGTACATTAAAACAGATTTCAGGACATATTTAATGAATTGTATAAAATTACTTATCATTGTTGTTTTTTCTTAAAAATATGTATTACTTGCTTCAATAACAAGTAATAAAATATAAGTCTATCTGCTATGGTAGTTGTGAAGCTAAGTGGTATGAAGTGCTCAAAAGGGCGCTTAAAATGATAGATTGTGACAACTGATTCATTATAGTTGACAATCGAGTACTTTCGGTAATGTTTGATATTGATATGAGGACATAGTTTATTTACCAGCATCAATAACGTTGCTAACAATATCGACAATAATGCCGACATTTCAAAGAACGGAAGTATAACGTCTTTAATTAACATAAAATTTCGCCGGGAATAACGAATAGCATCAGAAAATAACTATATCCATGAGCTAAACATATCACTACTACGCACGTGACAGGTAGCGTAGTTACTTCTAATGTTCGCTTTCCACCAATAACTACCACGATTCAAATTGCAGTCCGTCCATGTGGATATGTTGGGATGAATGGATACATTTTTTTTCATTTCCATGCTTGATAATTGTATTACTCATTAATATCATTCACCCCAAATAGACATAACATAGTGTATATTATTGGTAAAAGCTCCTATATAGAGACTATATAGCCTCCTATATAGAGACTGATGGGATCAAAGCACATTTGAAAAGAAAAAAAAACACCTATACAATAATACCCGTATGTATGTAATTTGATTCTTTTACTGTTTCTACATCTATGACAGGAAATGTTGGGCTTCTATTTCACTCCACACACGGCACAAATTCTCCAATCCGACTCTTGTAATACTCTCAACAAAAAGGTGAACTCCTAAAATCGCGCGTATTATTCTCCGGCCATTGACGACAGTTGACGTCATTTTCCCTCGTCCACGTCTTTCACGTGTCCCAACGTCAAGAATGCAATTATCAAAATATGTAAAATTTATTCCAATAGGATACTACATTTCTTCTACAATTCTGCTTTTGGCGCTAATGCCCGACTCCAATATTATCCGCGAACATATTAACCGCGAATAATATTCGCAAACTAGCAGTGCTGTCCCTCGAAAACTTAGATGAACCTAAACTTAGATGGATCACAAGTCTACAGAGTTGTTTCGAGAGTTCTGAAGTTAGGCAGAGAAAATCCCGGAAATGACCGATCAGATCAGCCGACCTCAAAACTTCTCATCCAGGAGGTGGCATCGCCTAGCCCAGCTGGCGTCAAAACTTCACCACCAGTCTCGACATTACGACCCCCGAATCTACAAATCTTCAGATGACTCGTTAACACGCTCAGTTAACGCACGAACAAACAAAATTCGGCAAATTTAAAAGACTGTTTCCCCACTTAATCCACGGTCACCCTGCGAGACTCAAGGAACCACCCGACAGAGAGGGTAGGAGGATGTTCACAGCAACCCCTTCCCCCCCCGGAAAATAAACAATGCGACCCGCAAGTACTAGAACGGGAAGTTGCGCATGGCACAAAATAAAACGCTCAGCAATTCAAAAGCACTGCGCCCAGCAGCAAGACGGGAAACAACCTCCCGGCAGCGAGAGGCCTCGCTTAGGGGAAGCACCGGCGACCTGCTGCGAGTTCACTGCTCTGATCCCGCGGAAGGAATCGGCTCCGACTCGGCCATCGACACGTACGTACCCGCCTCGCAATGAAAGAACTGTCGAGAAGCTACGAAGGGACTGCTGCATTTTTGAAAATCGTTAATACAGTATACTTCACAGGGAAAGGTCCCTATCTATAAGAAAAATGTAGTGTATTTAGAAAAACTTGACTAAGGTGTTTGGAAAAGAAAAGAAAGATAAAAATAGTTCGAAATCAATATTAGGGAATAATGAAGCTGCGAGCAGTTTAATTCCAAACCAAAATATAGAGGATTGTCCAAAACACAAACATAAAATCGAGTTTTCTCATATGCGTGCGTACGATGACTGTTTCTGTTGAATTAAATGTACTACAAAACTGCAAGAGCGATGAAGAATGAAAAATCATTCATGAACGGAGACAAATCCATAGACATAAAATCATTCGCACCCGTATTCATTTGAATCGAGAATACACGTTTCCCAACGGATGAATCCACTGAAAGAAATGAATGCATGATTAAAATTACGTAAATTATTTTCAATTCCAATTTTTCTATAAATCTATCATAAATCGTTCACCTCATCGTTGTTTTCTTCTATGAGGGTAAAAAGGTTTGAAAACAGCGAAGATGCGTCTTCATTTGCATCAACGTTAAGTTTTTATTCTGCGCTCAGAATACAATTTAGAAGCAATGCCTGAAACGACCCAACATTCGAAATTGAAATGTCACGAGAAGCGGACGATTTCCTTGCTGGCCACCGCGCCTCACTACGACACACACCTTTTCATCGAAGCTCCTCACACTAGGTCAATTCAATGCCACATCTCCATTTCAAAAGCATCGGCGGAATGGTTATTTAGATGAGGTCTTTCATTATTCAGGACTCGCCACTTTAAAAGCAGAAAACTCTCGCGAGAATCCCACACGTGATATAGTGTTTCAGGAATGCAATGGTTACATATGTGATTAGTCACTTCAATACAGCACGGACTCGAATAACTTCATCATCTTTCGACAATTTTTTTCTCATCCAATTTCTACCAATATAGAGATTGCTTCATCATAGTTTTCATGAGATTCAGGAGCATTCTACTGGAATGCGTCAAAAAAAGGTTGAAAGGACAGATGAAGCCATATTACTTAAATACTGGGCCAGACCTGTTCTCTTGACCATTTCCTTCAAGGTATGAATTCCTCGGGCTCAAGTTCGCCCACGGAAACTCCACATTGATTCCCTTGAATGCGATTATGAAAACACACGTTGGAGGTTCATTAAATCTACATATTCAGTGGCACTTTAAAGAGCTGGAATGTATCAGTCAAAAAGCATAAATGATGTAAATACACAGTAAGTCCATTGATCGTCATTCAAATAAAACATTTCCCCAACCTGATATTAGTAATCAAAAAGTTTGTTCACCCCTCACACTTGTCTTTTAAAGTGTGAAGCTCACTTTAGAAGGACGGATTGAATGTTCATTGAAAAATCATCCTACCCGACATTCTTAGACATGGCAGGTCAATTACCGACTACGCAATGCCGTAATCAAGGCAGTAATTTTCTTCGTGAAAAAGTAAGTGTTGAAATATGTGATAGTACTTGTTTTTTCCATAGTCAAAATGTCAAATTACATATGATTTCGGTAAATTCGTAATCGAAGTTCGCGGTTTCCCATGCGTGTGTGTACAATATACTAAATATTTCTGCCACCAAAGACTATTCAGGGCAAACCCATTGCCCAATTTCCAAGGAATTATTCGAACAGCAAGTAGGAGTCTACGGTTAATGTTCATCGATTAACCAAAACGAAACATAAACCCCAATTTGCAATTTATCCCACACGAAAACGTAAAAATCCACGCAGTTGCAGTCTGAGCAAATAGATGTACTCGTTCGAACCGTCGCAAACAGTCCACTACTTCCGCACTACACGTGTTCTTGGAACAATTTGTTTCCAACTTCACAGTTGCATCTATTTGGTCATGCAAACTTTCTTTCTGTTTTGTTTCGTTTTTTGCTTTTTGGCTGAAAAACAAAAAAGATCGATCATGAAAGTGTTTCAAATAGAGCACACTTAACTGTCTTTTCGTTCCAATAATTGTAAGGAATCCGGAATCCGAACCCAATTTTCCAGTTTGACGTGATTCGCCCGGAGAAAATCTCATCCAAGGCGTCAGGAGAGGTTTTGCAGGCAGTCGCACATGTACTATAAATTTTCATATTTGAATGTTTGTAATCCATGAACCATGCGTGCTTCATACTAGCATGTCTTTAAGAATAATCCTCAATGAGGCAATTTGGGTGATTAGGCGTCAGCTAACTAAATATTCCAAAGAAACTGAACGAAGTGAACTAAACTAAGAAAGTGAACTAAGTTTTTTAAAACTGTAGATGTCATACAGGACTCAATGATTTGGAAAGTGGAATTGGACACTGGCAGATCATGCAAACGAGAATCAAACAGAAATAGCGAGTCGGCACGGACCGCCAGTGAAATGGTCCTCCGCTGATCGGCAAAGGGTCGGCAACTAGTCTTCACTGTAGCTCAATGCGAATGAAAATTGCATTACATTAATTTTGAATTACGAGAATTTGTAGATTCTTTAAAAAACAATTTCAAGTAGGTTGGGAAGCAACTCGAAAAAAAGACAAGTTGGTCAGTCTTAGCTGATACCCGTGACCACACCATTAAATCAGTTTTTAACTCGAACGCAACACATGGAAATATCGTAAGGAAGAAAACCCGGATCCCAAACCAAAATTTTGAATCGGTGGCGAACCGGAACGGAAAAGACCCACGCAGTTCGACGTCCTGGGGCCGGCGTCGGCCGCACTCGTAACTGTAAGAGCCGCGTAGAGCGGGAAGCGCGCTGCCCCGGGGGCGGCGGCGGCGGCGGCGGCGGCGGATGCCGGGTGGCGAGTGGCGAGTGCCGGGGCGGGCAGGTGCCCACCGCCAGCACCTGCTCGACTCGCAGCTGCCGCAGCCCACTACCGCCTCCGGGACGCCACCACCGCCGCCCCGCACACACGCCTGCGCGACGCCACGCCGCACCCCGCCACGACGCACCGCGCCACGCGACACGACGCCACGCCACGTTGCTAACGGAGTAGCGCTCTCCGGGTCATTTTGGCCGGGTTTTATATGCCGCTGAATAACCGCGAGCGTGGCCAGCGTCACCTACGGCGAAGGAGATATGAAGCGGAAGAAAGGGTATCTGCATTATCAGGAGGGGAGTGAGGTTCCCTGTGGGAGATGCACATTCCGCCCTCTGTATGCTTCTGTAAGTTATGTTTGACGCTGACGCTATTATACTGACGCTTTGTTCATACCGCTCTAAATGCTGTTCTTTCCAATTAAATTAAGAAGAAGAGACGAATCGTACACTAAAAATGGCTCTACGGAGGATCACTGTAAGCCAGACAACAGACATTGGCAGCTCCGTTTCTTTTCCGATCTCACGCAACGACCGGCATTCCGTAGCCTTCTCTGCGCAGTGGAGGACTTCATCTACCCCCTAAGTTGCCCCAAAACCACCCTTTCTACTCTGAGCTTTAAACACTGCGAAAGGAAAGGAGGTTAGAGTGCAGTAAGAACTATCAAGCTGTTTCCGCTGCCTGAAAATGTTCACCTCTTGAATTGCCGTTTAAAATAAATACGTGATTAATATTTCGAGGACGCCGACACGCCACGATTGAAACCACTAATCAAAGCATTCACCCAAGCATGATCGTAACTGGTTGTTTTGACTAAGTGTCAATTCCATACTTATTTTAATCGGAGTATAAGTGCATCCTGCCATCAATGTAAGAGTCAAGATAGCGCGTAATTCATGTAACTGGACAAGAATACGCTTGAAATGTCCATCGTACCTCCCACTTCATGAAAGTTATTGACTTTCTAGTCACCTTTACCCTAAATGAAACACATTTTTCGGGGATATTTGCGGTGAAAAATATACACCAGATCACTCAATTGCTACATAGTGCTCCCGGGGTCGTTTTCAAAGTGTTATTATCATGGCAGATAAGTTTAACATAATGTGCGTTACCTCGTTTAACACAATCATGGTTCACTGACTTGTCTCTTTCTACAGACTTTCATTCAAATACGAGTGAAAAAATAGTAAATTTGCATACCTAGACTATGTTATTAGCACAAATGTGAATGTCTGCGTAAACGACTAAATAGTTTACGGGACATTTGCATTAAGGGCGAAACATTTTGATAAGTACTTCATCTTACAATCTTCACCAATTAGTGCTCGACTATTCTTGAAATACCGTTCATTAATAGACAAGTGAACTACGCTTCCTCAGTAAAAAATGTAAAAGAAAGGTTCTCCACGTATTGCCCAATCGAAATAGCGAAGACTTTCTATTGAACCTAGACAGGACCCAATTCAATCGATAGAACTCTGTTGAGTAAATATTCTTGCAGTTTTTTCATTTAAAGTGATTGATTTTAACCTCGTTTACAATTTCTCTCACCACCGACGAAACAGGTGATATCTGCCTATCTCCTGACTCTTAATTATTGTTAGATTAAATGCATTACGGACAATGATAAGGGCCTCGTTCGGCGTATAATCATAGTTTAAGTATAATAGTGTTACAAAATCTCAATCGATTGCACTCATTTTGACAGTTGGACTTTATACTACTATCACGAGCTATAGTGTTCAATAATTTAAGTTTTCGTACACTACTCGCTGAAGTCGTCCGGCGTTGCCCGGGCATTTATTATAACAATAATACATCAGTCGTGGAAAGGAAGGGACGATATCTGTAGTGTACAGCGAAAGTAATTTTATTTACATCCTTCTCATCTCTGCGTCGCCCCGCTCCGTGTACCCGCTCTCGAGTATAGATCTCTCTCACACCCCTTCACATGTTCATGAAGAGAAAAACATGTTAGCTCAACTATTTTAATAGAATTCGAGAAGTCGCGCGACTTTGAAATCGACTGATACACAACCTAATTTTAAGGTCCGAGAATGCACAGTGTTCGAGTTATGGACGTTCAATATCCAGACACAAAGCGTTAAGCGGGATATGTGATGCGGGTTGTATTTGCGCCGGGCTGGTTACACACACATATTCCATAAACTTTCGGAGTTTTGAGATAAATGTATCATTATGAAATACTTCAAGTTAAAATCTACGTGTCGGTGAGAAAAAATATGAAAATCGGATTATTGGCTGAAAAGGGGTTTCGTAGAACGGCCAGAATACTACTTTAATTTCATATAGATTTGTTTTGTATAATTATTACGATTTTCTACCACTTCAACAACTTGCAAGATAAAGGAATAGGTTGAACGTGGCCCCGGCCACGTAATATTTAGAGTAGTTAGACTGTGGAATATTAAGAGTAGGCAAATTACACAGTACCCCTTAGGAGGGTTAGAGACAGAGCTACATGAGAGAAGGAAGACTACTAATTTAGTCTTTAACGCTTCAACATATTGAATCATATCCCTTTACCATGTATACCTGCTACCACTGTGACGCGGAAAGACGAAATTATTCCGTTAAACAAGCTGAAATACGCCCAAAATGTCGTTTAAACCTCTCATCTTATGCACATTATTTATTTCCCGGACACCTCCACCAAAAACGACACTGCCGTCTCTCGCCGCTCCGCGCCGCGCCGCACCGGGCCCGACATATACCCGCCGCGATGCCGCTGCTAACGGAGTGGCATTCCTCGGGTCATTCTCGCCGTATTATCTCCAGGCACGACACGCGGTGGCTGCAGCTCCTTTCTGCGAGGCCGCGATGCCGGACGCACAGTGTTCACGTCTTGTGCCGTCTCTTTGGGCACCACCAAGCGTGCTCCCACACACAAGAAAGGCCAGAATTTATTTTCCAGGTACAACTATAATCAATAACTACTATGGTTGCTGATCTTCAATAAATGTAGGTGTGTATGTTTCTTAATTTAAGTATTTGGACCTATCAGTGTCTACTGGGTTTCCACCTCGGATAACAATATTTCCTTCATGCGTAGCGACTTGCTGCTTGTATAGAGTGGAGTGGGGTAATTACGTACCATTTTCAGCAAAATTCAACTTTGTCGGTTCCTATTGCGTGTACATTACCTCAATTTTTTAAAACGATCATTAGGACTGTTATTTTAGATTATAAATCACCCGCTCGACTTCAAACAATAATTTTTCATGTTTATTTTAAATAACCTATTAAGTACCCATTTACACTTCACAGTGAGGCAAATATGTAAATACGTACAAAAGACGTACAAAACTGCGGGTCAAGACAATTTTTCTTTTGCTTCCAATGTTTCTTCGTCACGTTGGTACAATTTACAATCACTAGGGAGCGTTGACTATCATGACTTCTTTAAATTAGTACACATTTCCCCCACTCCACCCTACCTATCAATACCATCAGTGGTACCTCTCAATGGTACCTATCAGTCTCTTTGCGCCGATGTGACGCGTAAGCACATATCGGTTGTGGTTTCAAGCTACATTTGGCAAGCGTAGCTCTTGAGCCCATCGCAATTAGTCTTGTGTTAGACGAAGGGCGCCAGGCCAAAGCCAGATGTCGCCGACGCTGCGCACCGCGCGCGCGCACTTCTTATCCGCGCTCGCACAACATACCGGAGAAGGGAAAGGAATTAAGAGGATCAATTGAAGGGTGATACATGGAGCGCTAAGAATGCACATGCCACAACACATAGCAACCATGCCGCTTTACGCGGAATTCTAACCGACAGCATGGATGTAACACGTACTTGGGTGTAAATGCCCCAAGCCCCCCTCCCCGTCTGAGTTTATCTCAGAGCCAGCATTGCCTTCGCCTCTGCAGCGACTCTGACCGGGAGAGATCCTAGGGATGGAGCCCCGACGGTGACGGATTTTCGATCTTCCCTACATAGGGAGGTCGAATTCAGTCGAATCTGGAGGGGAACACAAGTGGTCGGCCGCTCCGATCGGAAGTTTTCCGTGGTTTCTCCCACCAACACCCAAGCAGTAGCCTAACACACGGGCCATAAACCGTGGGCGATCCTTACGCTTTCCTGCTATATACCCTCCCTTTATACACACACGTACATGCAGTAGACTAACACACATGTCGGGAGACCAGACCAGGGCTTAGAGCTTATCTCGCCTGGGGATGGGCCGTCTAAGGAGATATCTGAAGGATGCATTACGCAGAAGGCCGACGTGAAGGTCCGCGTTGGATCTCCAGCGGGGGAGGAACACCGCCACTTCCAGGCCCAAAAGCATTCACTCCACAAACGCGACTAATGACCATAGCAGTTGACGGACTTGGAATCATCAATCAACCCAACTTCTAAGTCATGGCTGTCAGGAATGGAAGAAGGGGTGGAAAGGTGAGAGAGAGAGAGAGAGAGAGAGAGAGAGAGAGAGAGAGAGA
>BOPP01000034.1:9856157-9902768 GCA_017312745.1 Gryllus bimaculatus
ACCAAGCGTCCCCAAATAGATGCCATGAGGCACGCTGGCTAATACGTTACAATAGTTAAAAGGCAGTAACAGAGCAATGAATGCATCCTAAAATTTAAGCATCTTCTATTAGTAGCTCCTAACGATGCCAATGAATGAAGTGCACTAGCCGATGAGATGAATTAATGATAGCAGAGAAAAACGCATATGCTATATGAAGAACGGGACTTTTGTGCAACGGTATCTCATTTCATAAATTGACGGAATCCATTCTTCGCTATTACGTCCGAGTGAAAGTTCGGACGTATTCCGAAAGGAAAGTATTATTTGGAATACTTCCGAACAATTTTTTTTATCAGCATTATACATTTCTGGTTATTTTTACAAATCATAATACGCACTTTTTTGCCATACATCTTACGTCTTTTCAGTGTTGCGTCAAATGTATTACATGGCGTGCCCTCTTATTACGTAGGACTACCATGGTGAACAAGATGAACTATCGTGAAACACAGCGAACATGAACTATCGTCAGATCGAAGGGTGTGGCTTCCAACACGACGAAAGAAGCAGCCTACGACAGAGGCGAGGACTCAAAGACGCTCACAACAGATAAAGCGGAGATTTACTACCCACCCTGCGTAGGCGATCACAAGCCTAGCGACCAACACGTTCGCTTTCCACGTCAGGAACGGCGTTTGCTCTAGGTGACAGCACAGCAGGTTGCACGCGGCGGGTTTTCTCAGGGTCCTCTCGTTACCGCTGCCTCTCATGACACTATTTATCCGTAGTCGCCATCATTTCTTGATATTATAGTGGTGAGCTAATACTCGTAAACAAGGAATAAATAACGAACAAAAAGTGTCAGCCATAACGTGTATTTAATTTCATTATAATACTTATTAATACTCACAAGCTAAAAATGTCCATGCCTTACGCAATACATTGAGAGTCCGTTACAATCTCACTGATTCGATTTCTATTCAACTCAACATTGCACCAGGGCAGAAACATTTCATACCTAAATACCTGCAATTTATGGAATTTAAAAAAATGTATTACTAAAAAGTCTGACATTCCCTGGTTTCTGGCTGAATAACTTTCGGTGTCTACACGTAAGGCAGGAAGACATTAGAATATGAAGTTTGTAAGAGTGACTCCTTAGAAGAGCCAATGGCACATTCTCCCGGATCATAGGATCATTTTACTTCTATGGTATATCAACCACGGTGATTGCCTATTTATTAATAAACTTTGGTTTCCTTCTGGATTAAAAACAATCGATAACTTCAGAAGTAGTACTGCGAATTTCTTTAGTTTTTTAAAAGATTACGTTCCGTGGCTACTTGTTGGCACTTCATCAATTGACAAAGTGAAAAATAACAAGATTTAAAACAATTCATATAAATGTACAACATCAAATGTGAACTTTCGTGACTACAAACTGTACATAAGGTAATAATTACAAAATAACCATGAAGTGCGAAACACGAGGAAAGAATGGAAACTAACCTCAAAAATTAAACTGACTGCAACGGTAGTTTAAGCATATTTTTTACATGAAATTTCCGATCATGTGTTCCTTGACAAAACGTTTTCATCTTCGATCCATCAAAATGCCTAAGAAGATTGTAGATCGTAATCTGAAATCAAAGGGAAGATTTCTATGCTACATGAACCCTAGAAGTTGTACATTGTAGTAACCTTAGATGATGTACAACAAAAAAATAACTCAACAAAGTACTGTCAAAAATTAATAACGAGGTTATCCGTGATACTACTAATATACGTACATAACAAAATCTTCGACAAGCGTGTCTCTGAATGGACCACGAGAGCGGAGGGGGGCGAGGGGAGAGAGGCGGGGAAAGTGAGCTGGAAGTAAGAGGGAAGGACGTGGAGGCCCCGAGAGGGCCTGAGGGGGGCCTGAGGGGAGAGCCGGCGGGCGACTGCCTCGGGGATCGAATTCGGAGCGGGCGCGTTTTCTCGGGCCGGTGAGCCGGGGGGCTCCGGCGGCCTCGGCGGCCGGGCGGCGGCGGCGGCGCTCGAGCGTGTCTGAGCACACATTGAAGGCACCCCGACTCGCGCGGCCTAACGGTCCCGCGCCACCGCCACCGCCATCACTGTCGCCTTCGCAGAGCCACGCAGCGCCGTGCAGCACCGAGCAGCAGCGCACCGCACCGCACCGCACCGCGGCGCTTCCCCTCCTGGCCTCCGGCATTCCCTTCTCGCAAGCACAGGCCGTCCCGAAATATGCCGGATCGCGACTACTTCCGCGATTGTCAGGCGCCGTCACTGCTTCGTAGTGCCCAGGAGTAAATCTCACCAAATCTTTTCTTTGACTTCTCGGAGGTTAGAAACCATGTAGTGAATTCATGTTGAAGTAGGAATCAGGGAATATGTGAATCAATTAATGAAAGTTTAATAGTTAAATAAAATGTAATAGATTAATAAATGATGAATGAATGGCACGAGAGAATTTTCTCTAGTTGAAAACACACGTATTGTTTCAAACACAATTCATTAGATTGAACTAACGTCAAATTAATGGTCTTAAATGTAAAAAAAATATCGTACTACAATAGCACGTACTCTTTCGCATTACTTGCAATGGTTATGTAATATTAATACTGCAACCTCAGTATTATTTCATTCAATACAAATTATTTTTTGAACTTTTTGAAACGATATGCTTTAATACTCTGAATTCTACATGGGCCATTTTGAATTTCAAATATTAAAGATACGTATTTACTTTGGGTTGCGTGGGATCCGTTGAACGTCATTCAATCGCTTCGGCGAAATATCTAAAGCAAAGGACACAGAAATCTACGTGATCGAATTGAAATCCCAGCCTCGGCAAATATTTTTTGGGGAGTTGGGAACGTTCGTAGATGTATGAATTTAATCAATGTTGCGATCCCCACGTGAAGATTACACTTTTCCCACATCCAGGTGTGTCTTCCATACGCTAAATAAATAAATAACAAATCGCTGACTGCATATGCGAGTTCAAATTATCGAAATTCTGGTTGTATTATATTACGCAACCGTTACAAATACGAGGGAATAAGTGATTTTACAGCACCCCCAGATTCATTGTTATCTGCTCTTCTTGTACTACTGAAACTCGAATATTTCATCATCTTCAGTTGTGATCATGAACTACGGAGTTTTTTATTGACTGGTAAATTTGTAGTGCATGAGACAGAATTTGCATTATATTTATGAAGGACTGTTTCTTCGCACTTAATTCTTGATTTTTTGTTTTTGTTTCCCCCTAAAATCTCCACCTTGATGTTTTGTCGCACATGAGACGTCTAATGGTTTCAGAAGTTCGTGAACGCATTATGACGCTAAAATGAGATTCCTAGAACTAAAGCAAAGTCAGACGCGGTTTCATACGTTAATGGAATATTATTACCAATGTTACTGTTTTATCTGTTTGCTAACAGCACACACTTCATTAATATAAACCTAAATACAACAGGTCACTTTCACAGAATAATTAGGCAATCACAGTTATACTTTCTTCGAAGATGATGCGCTTTACTCTGTGACTAAGCACAAAATGTAAGATTACTGATACGCCATTATAATGAATGACGCTTACACAGATCAATTCGCGTACTTAAAACATGCGATGTACTACTATACTCAATAGCACATTCTATAAAACGGAAATGAACCTAAACAGTGACTTCGTATCTACAGACCCGCTACCCAATCACAAAGCGATACTTGATCGGCCAACCTTTGAAACCAATAGTCATTCAGCAACGGAAAGCGAAACACATCAAATTTATTGACATATCTAATAATTTTAATCGTAAAAATAATAATAGCAATATTAACGGCTAAAGAACTGATCCGGCATTCTCCAGGAAAAAACATGGAAATCAGAATAGAGGGCCGCTAGAAATCTCCTCCACACAGCGGCAGAATTTGACCTAGCAATCTAGCTATTGTCGAAAATCTTGTCACTAACCCTAGAACCTCCCAGTCAGAGTTGCTGCCGAACCAGCGGCAGTGCTGGAACAGTCGGGGGTGCGGGCGAGCGGGCTCGCGGTTATACCCTGGCTCCCGCGCAATATCCCCGCACGGTCGGGCGGTGCGCGGAATGGCGCGGGGCGAGGCGAGACGCGCCGTATTACCATTTTAATGTCGGCGAACGGCCACTTAGCGAACGGCTTCTGTTTACGCACGGACAAATACGCAACGCAATACGCGACCGCTGCCTCCGCAATAATATACTGCTAATTAAGCGAACGTGCCGCCGCGCGCCACACAGCCCATTGAGCGCGCGCCGTCTGCTAGTCGCTGCGCCCCTCGGCGCCACGGCACGCCAGGCACGACGCTCCACGACGCGGGCGTATAGATCGCCTTTGGACCAATTCTCGTCGCAGAATTCCTTCCAATGTCTTTTTCTGCACACCTCAAATGCGTACGACGCGCTGGCTACGACAGCTCAGCGGTAACACCGCTGCCTCTGCAACGCCACTAGCCACGAGGTACGAGGTCCTAGGTCCACGAGTCCCGACGGTAGCGATTTTTCGACACGAAGCATACACTAGCTAAATCGAAATCGGTCGCTGTCTGGAGGAGATTTCTAGCGGGCAGCTGCTTTGATCGGTAGTTTTCCGTGGTTTCTTCTTTCAATATCAAGCAAACGCCAGACTAACAAACGGTTCACGGTACCATGAATGCATCCATTAAAAAAATGTTGTACTATTCCAAATTTCTAGCCGGCTACGTTCTTGTTTTTGTGCCCCCCCCCCGGAGTAGAACCTTAACAAGAAAACACCGACTTCCCTATCCTTCTCTTCCTATATTATTCACAATTCTATGCTTGTGACTTAACGGTTCATCGGCATGCTACCCCCAAACACACTGATCATCAGTAAATGATCCTTGGTCTTCACGGATAATCCGTGATAAAGATGTGATAGCGCATACGGTATATCGGGGCGAACTAAAGGCAATGAAGAAGAACCGAACACAATATTTATAATTACCTTTAGCGTGTATCTTAATCGCCACCTCTCCACAGGTACATCTAATAATATGTTCCGTGTTACGCACGAAACTGATAGAAAAGGGAAAATCAGGTTCCTTCAACGAGTTTCCTTTTGGGTCCGCCCGTTTCATTTAAATTCTTGATCGTTCACCAGCAAGGTGAACAGAAAGCAGCCAATGAACCCACCAAGACCGCATTCGAAAAAAAACAGTTCAGTGTTCTGCTACAAAAGAGATCAAAAGAAAAGAGGACATATTACTGTGATTTCTTAGTGAGATCCTAGACTGTAACAGAACATGGAATAATTAGGAAAGAAAGATTTTTTAGACGGGTATAAGGAAAAATTAAAGATAAAGATACAAAAATTAATCTGTTCAATTTTTTTTGTTTTACGAGTATATTTCGTCCCAAGTTAGAGAACAAATCCAGACTGCGTGGATGAGCAGTACCTTTTTCAAAAACCTTTATGTATTTCTTAAGACTATAAGTTCCTTTACATCGTGGAAACACAAGTGGTCAAAAAGTTATGTGCTTCTTTTGCATAGAATGTTGCGTTTGAGGAAAGTTTTTTTTCGGAAATACAGGAGACAGGCGATTCTGCCCCTTGATTGGGTCTCGTTACTCTTCACAAGGGTACCAGAATGATAGACGTTCATCGTTTTTCTTTCCAGATTTCCTCAAATATGCCCCACGAGGATCAAATCAAACGTATTACGCCATTAACAGTTCAATGCTTATCAACAGATAAATTCATTTTAGGAGAAACAGAAATAGAGTTTATGATTTCACCGCTTGACACTAACGATACGTTATCCACATTTAGATTCAGAACTCTGTGTAATTCACGTTTATTATGGCGTCGAAAATGTAGAAATCTGCCAAGAATCCCGTCATTATTGCGACCGAGAGCAAATTAGAAGCGTGGGTGACCTCAAAACTGTGGATTACATATTGACTCGATTTAAATTGTGCTTTCTGCTTCGATCATCGTTGAACTTCGGATCTCATTTATCTCTTATTTGATATCTGAATTCGAAAATGAAGAGATGTCTGGAATCCCGGGTTTATTACGACATATAAAAGACATAAAATTGTCAGTGACCTCTAGTCAGAGATTTATAAATTCACATAAAATTATGGTGCATGTCCTGATCTTTTGGGTCCGATGTACGTCAGTTTCTCTTATGGAAAACAATTATCTTCTCATTCCAACATTTTATTAAAACTACCATACAATACTGAAAACTATGTAGACAACAAATAAAATCTGGGGTATGAACAAAGGGGTGAGAACTGCTAATTATAGCATTTTCACAATTCACTTATATTGTATGTGTCCCCTAGACCACATTCTTCCTGCTCAAATCAACTTCACATAGATCATTGTGGTTCTAAATGTGTGATTTCGATATTTTAAGAAAGATTCGACTTATATAAAACGAACTGAAATAAAAACTAAGGTAGAGTGATAAATCAATTTCTGTTCGGCGAGACGAAACATCACCATGAAAAGGACAGGAAAACTTTTCTTGAAAACTCACTACTCTTGAAAATAGATTCAGTCGTACCCTCAGCTAAAGCGCTATAACCGGTCATAAACCATATTAGAGTAACCGACAACTCGAAACTTCAGAACAAATATCACAGTGTCATAATTAAGCAATAGTATCAAGCGAAATTAAACGGTCCACCATTTTTCATTACAAAACGAAAATGGCGTTAAAGTTTCGAAAGCATGTATGATTATTAATTTTATACGTTCATTGCGTGTTATTAGCCATTCTGTTAAAAGCCATCGTCATCATTCAGCTGAAATTGGGGTCCGTTGATGGGTGCTTGTAAAAGAGCTTCGCTCAAGTACCCTTCAATCAGCGTCGTGGGGCCGAGTTGCTCTTTCGCGACGGTGTGTCCGCCGCCACCGACGCCTGGGCATCGACGAGGTTGCGACGGGGCCTCCCGCACGCGGGGCGGCGGCCGCGACACCGGCGCGGCTGCAGCTTCGGCGGCGGCGGTGGCGGCGGCGGCGGCGAGACGAACAGCGCTCGCCGCGACGTCACTGGCAGACGCGGCGGCGCGGCCACCGGCCAGCGCTTGACACCGCGAGCACCCAGCGGGCGACGACCCCCCAACCTTGGCCCCGATCCGATCCCGCCCCCTGCCCCCTGCCCCCCTAGCCTCCTCTCGCTGTGCTCCGCGTGCTGTACTGGCGTGTTGGTCGCCCACCCAACCGGGCGGCGGCGCGGCGGCGGCGCAGCAGCACCAGTGCACGAACTACATACGGGTTCGGCAGCGCTCCAGCCTCGGCCTCACAGCAGCCGCGGAGACGGAGAACGAGGCGCTGGTAAAGCCGGAGGGAGCTGCTCCGACGGCTGCGGTAGGGGTGGGAGACATATGGGTTGCGCCCTGCCCGGCCTGGCGGCGGGGAGGACTTTCCAGAAGGAGAAAGGGATCTGCCAGCGTGAGCAGCAAAATACGAAGCCGTAATAGATCACTTGTGCCCAAGGTCAAATGAAAAATTCAGTCCTAATTATTTACTAATTAACAATTGCATTTTATTTTCGGATATATTAAAATAGGATTTTCCCTGTGCCTCAATGGATTTTGGAAGTCATAATGACCAGGTCGCAGTAATGCACGCTAACGCAATAAATCAATATTAATTGATGTCCACATATGGCTGCCATGTAACTAACTGAAAACTACGAGGTAACTGATCTCTTTGATTTGCGTTAAAAATCAAAATATTGTTCATATTTACAAGCGCCGAGACTATGTTAATGTTCGATGGGGATTTTGAAGTACAACATGTGATCTGTAATTATTCGTCTTAGTGACGGTGAGGATACACAATAAATGAATAGAAATAACATTAAGCATCTTGAATGCAACATGAACGGTAGAACATTTGGATTGACCTATAGATTAGAGTTGGTCTAGTAAAATACTGCGAGTAAATGCACATAATATCTATTAAAATATAAGAGTTCATAAAAGTGTAATGTCACTCAGCATGATCCTGCATATTGTGAGTAAAACACTCGATGTCAAAGTGCAATTAATAATAGTACATGAATAATTAAAAATTGACACTGATATCTTAGTGACATCCGGTACAGTTGGACCAATAGGCAAAAACATGATGCTGTTAACAAGCACATTTGATAATAAAACACACAGGATATACAATTCTTGATTCGCTAATAGTAAAATACAATCGGGTATCAAATGATTTTGAACAAAAAAATAACTTACAAATCGGATAACTAATGATTTCAATGTCTAAGAAAACAAATACACAAGGTATTATTTAACAAAAATATCATACAAATATAATTTTCTCAATAATGTACTGGCATTTACTTCTATATCGGTTTTAATCGTATTTTTTTTTAAATTTAAAAATCTATTTCCTACATTTCACTTATCTTCACACCACACCCACTGGCATAAGGGCTAGCGGCATGGAAACGACAGGCTGAACTGCAGGCAGCACGTGAAGATGGCGACTACAGATGCGTGGGCGGTGGCGATTGCGGTTTTGCAGGAAGGGCAGCGAAGGAGAGGAAATAGTAGCAGCGGCCTCGACGCCAGCTGGCAGACGCAAACAACGGGCAAAATTAATTCATCTTAAACTGGCCAATTTTGATGTTCTAGGTACATGCTGAACGAAGAAGTCTAGAAGAGGTCGAGAGCTCGCTTTGTCCATCACAAATTGCACGTGGATTGGCCGGCGGACGAACTCTGGCCACAGCGATGGAAGACGTAAGTGACACAAAGACCATATTGAAAATAAAAATATACAGAATGTTTCAAAAATAGGGTATAATTTCAGGTATGTATTCCCCACATGTAGACAATCAAAATAGTTCATTACAACATGAGCCCGGAATGCTTAATTCCTGAGTTTAGATTAGTAGTAATTATTAGTGTAAAAGTTAAAGATAAATAAATAAATCCAAATAAAATTTAAAACAGCGCGAGATTAGCGACATTTGAAAAACTAGACATTTTCTTTCCCGAGTTATAGAAAACATTTGCAACCGTAAACGAACTGCAGATTTTATTTTCGGTATTGCTAACAAAATTGTAACTCGCCCTTATCTCAACTCCAACCACTACAAGTAAAAGGAGAGTTCAACAAAACGCGTTCATAGTGAAGCTACATTTACGCCCAGAAGCAAAACAAGGGGTCATCGTTTGCTCAATGTATCAGGGGAACTGGAGAAAAACCTGATCGAGATGGGGTTATGGCCTGCACAAGGCTGAAATTCACCGGAGCATTTCCAGACACATGTAATGAACTATTTTGATTGTCTACATGTGGAGAATACATAACTAAAATTATGCTCCCTATTTTTGAAACAACCTGTATGCTACATGAATATAACCCGATCGTGATGGTGGCATTTCTTACTTCGCCAACTATGTAAGTTCAAATTAACAACGCGCGAGGCCCGTCGAGTACGGTAACGCCCCTGGAATGTCAGAAGTGCCCTCGAATTGGAGGACACCACGTAAACGACCCACGAGAGTAGTTGAGCAGCTGAATTCTCCTGCAGGCAGTTGTCGGTTTCGACTCGGCGATTTAGCTAGTGTCGGAAGTACGCCACGTGAATCCACACGCTTGACCCGAAGCCAGTACCACTCGGTCCATGAAGCTACAGTTGCAAAATTCGAAATGAAGATATTTCGACCCTTATTTCTCTAAACCGGGCTTTAGTGAGGCGACGGTGGATTAAAAAAATACGTTGTAGAAAGCGACGAGGATGGAGTGTGCAGAGATCGAGACCAAATAGGAGGTAGTGTTAAAGGAGGCCGTGGGGAAGAAGAACTGAAAAGAATATCGGCTAATATTTTATGATATGCTTTACAAGATCATTTCACACATCATGCCCAAGCAGTAGTAGTCTTGAAGACAGCGCGCAACAAGTAAACGGAATAGGCAAATGGAAACAGCAGGATATCGCTGGAAGTGGTGGGAATGACGTAAGAAACAGGCATGCAAATTGGGGGCACCTATGTTGGAGACGGCAACAATGGAAGTCGTAGGTAGTCGGGACAGAATGAAAGCGGCAACCGAGAAAACCATGGACCGCCAGAATTGATGGAGGGTAGGATATGCATGATGTAATGTATTATTTAATTAAGATAACTATATCTTGAAGTAGCTCGGCGTTCCCAGAATATTCATTTATCACAATCATCTGATAGAAAGTAAATGGAAGAAATAATATTTATTATTATTATTATTATTATTATTATTATTATTATTATTATTAGAAACTTCATTGGCCATATTGGACCACTTGAGTCGTACCACTTCAGTTTTTACTGTTCATGGTCGACTGTCGAAGGTGTGTCACCTTGAGGTGAGGATAAATCCTCGAGTTACAATTCTGAATGTTATTCAGAAAGGTGATAATGAGAGATGGAGGATGATGTTATAAATCTAGGGGGTGAAAGGACGAACACAACACAACCATGCCCGAGGCGGGACTCGAACACGCGATCGTTCAGTCCGAGATCGCTACGGCACTATTGCCTTAGCGATCTCGGCCACCGGGTCGGCTGAAATAATATTTATAGTAAATAAGCATTTGTATTTACATCTTCCCCACTTTCAGCTACTCACCGCCCTCCCATCCGTTCCCGCACTACACCGATCCTGCCCTGCCCACCCACTCAGTTCACAGAACTCAGAAGCATTGCAGATTGCAATAAAGCAAAAAGCATTACTCATGGACTTTCGCAATGAAATGATCATATTGAACTCTTCCAAGTGGAGATGTGTCAGTACGGCAAATTTCTTAAAAGCCCGATTAGCAATTGAAACATTCTTGCAGGTCATACATTTATGTTTATAGTGGAAGAAGACGAAAGGCGTCAAGTGGCCTGTTAAGCGAGGCGGGAGCGGGAGCGGAAGCGGGGTGGCGGGGGCAGCATAAGAGCGGGGGCGGAGAAGGCGGGAGCACCGGTCACGGCGGAGATGATGTATGAAAAGCGGTGGACTCGTTGAGCGTGGCGACATTGCGGGCGGAGGCGGCGGGGGCGGCATTCGAGCGACGGCCGCGAACGCGCGGGCACAAGACGTGGAGGGGGTGGCGAAAGGCTGCGGCGGCCATGTTAGGCGAAGCGACAGGGGAAACGGAGGGGGCGGGGGCAGCATACCACATTACACATGGAGGGGATGAAGAATGGAAGGCACGGGCGGTGGTGGCAGCCTTACACACAGCGGCGGTCGAGAAGGCGCAGTACCGGTTATGGAGGGGATGATGCCTGAATGGAGCGGCTGAGATTGCTCAGAGCAACAACTGTTGTTGCAGGGGTTCTAAAATTGGAGTAATGACGGTGGACGATTTCCGACAGTAGGCATACAGCTAGCTCGACTTTAGCTGCCTTCAGACATTCCAATACAGCCACACCGGTAGCAACAACCACACATCGGTAGATCGCTAGGGATCCTAGAGCTAAACACGACCGGAGCGTTGCGCCCCTAGGTGAGGTACCTGGAGAGGGAAACCTCGCAACTCCACGTGTAGATCGAGCGTTTTGGGGTCACACACTTACTCATGCCGCGCGAATGGCGGAGGCGGCGGGGACAAGCAAGACCAGGGGCACCAGGGAGACGATGTGTGAGGAGGCGCTAGGGGAACCCGAGCGTGAAAAGGCGTGGCGATCACTGATTCCAGGCACATCAATTACTACCATCCTCGAGGTTTTTCTCCACGCCAGGTATCTCCCCAGAGGGGCAACACCTCAGCCGTGACAAGCTCTAAGTTTCAGGCTGGTCCAGAGACGAGTGGTAGTGTAGTGCATGTAAGTGTATGTCTAAGGCGAGAGGATAAGTCGAGATAGAGGAAGGGCAGCTCTCAGGCGGTCCGTGGCCCGTCTGTTAGGGCACTGCTCCAACATTCGCTTGGTACTGATACGAGAAATCACAGAAAACTACCAACGAGAACAGCCGGCTAGAATTCTTCTCCAGACAGCGGCCTGAATTGAGGGACTTAAAGCACAAGGGATATAAGAGCCCTAAATGTGGTATTGAGAAAATCGAGTTCAAAGTTGAGTGACAATAGAAAATGCTATGGGGGCATTTTATTTCCGCAACTGGCAACTGTTCGAGCTATTGAAATATCATTTCTTCACGAAATAAAATGAAGTTTATAATTTACACACCTACTCCTACCTGACAGTTTGCCAAAAATGCAAAATGCAGATGTACTCCTTGTGCTCTACCCCCTCAATTCGACGTAGCCGCATAGTTTTCAAAAAATCCGCCACCCGCGGGACTCGAACGCTAGGGCCTCCCGGTCAGAGGCGCTGCAGCAACAAAGGCAATGCTGGCTCGGAGCTACACGCATTCGGCGGGGCGGAGACGGTCACGCTGGGCGAGACGCGCGCGGAGGCGACGTGCCAGCAGGTGGCCTCGGCGGCGGCGGCGGCGGTGACGAAGGCGACGGCGACGCGGCGTGGGCGTGAGCGGCGCGGGGGGCGCGAGGGGGCGCGGGGGCAGCGAGCGCGCGCTACCGCTCCTCTGCCTCCTCGGGGCGGTGGGCCGTGTGGGAGCCGGGAGCAGGGAGCAGGAGCCGGCGCCGCCTGGCTGCTGGCTGGGCGGCGCGTGACGCTACGCATTCTCGGCCTCGGCTAGCGGTCTGCGCGGCCTCGTCACAATGCGGACAACCTTCACGGGCTCGCACGCTCCCGCCCGCCTTCCAGGCCGCCGCCGCGCCGCTGGGGATGCGCACGCGACCCGCTGTACGGGACCAACCCGTTCGCACGACCCGTCCATTTCCCTAACCCTTCCAACACGTGTAATCGCGTACGAGGCATTTCCTCATAAAATTATATTATTATCATTATTTAACGCATTCAATTTTCTATCTAGTTCCTTCTTTTACTTTAAAATAGAAACAGACAGCACTCATACTTTTCAGATGACACATTCTCATGGAACAACAATAATACATTTTTTGTAACATAACCACGTAAACCGCAATTTTTTTGCCCCAAGTTGCTGAGAAACAGAAAAAATTAAAAATTAGATTATGTAGAAATTGCGATGACAAAGAAAAATGTCCTTGACACCCAAAATTCTACGACTCTGCCATGATTTCATGACTTGCACATGCTGACCAATGGAGATATCGATACTAAGTGTTGTTGCTGCTATCGATACGAAACATTGTACTGAATGCAGTATCGCAACATCGCCAGCGGCGGGGCTCCGTGGCCAGGCTGCGCGTGGGCAAAAAGCCCGGATGCTGAGGCACTTAACGGCCCCGCGAGGCGCTCGCCGCCTGCCGCTCGCCGCCGCCGCCGCCGCCGCTGCCCTGCCCCGTCGCTGGTTCCCTCACAGGCCCGCCCCGCGCACCCACCGCCATTTTTTCTTTCCTTTTCTTCCCCTTCCTCTCCCCTCCTCCGTCCCCGTGGCGGCGCGTCGCGCAAAACGACTCGGACGCTTCCGGAGGCGGAGTGTGGCGGAGATGGTAACGAGCTAATTAAAAGCGGTGGCTTTGACTTGGCGCCCTCCCTCCCGCGGCCCGCGGCGGCTTCTGCAGGAGATGACAGGGGAAACGAGGGGGCGTGGCCCCAGGCACGAGGCGAGGAAAGCCGCGCGGTGGAAGAAGCTGGGAAGGACTCGGATAAAGGAGGCGGAGGACGAGGAGAAAGGAAATTACTTGCATATTGATGGTCCTCCCCGATGCGTAAGGAAATTTACCAAAATCCTTGCAAATTTTCCGTTGTTGTTTTTTGTGCTGTTTCTTGAAAATTAAATGTAATTAAAATATGGATAAAGTAAAGGAAATCAGTAATAATTAAACGAATTAATCACTCAAATCAATTTTATGGGCTGACAGGTACAATGTGATTCAACGGTCAGGCTGCTGGCCTTGCGGTAAGGCAATTTGGGGTCGCGGCAGGCTTCCATGGGGTTCTCCCGTTTCCCTATTTCTCATTACACCATCTTGTTTATATGCATCCATACGTATAATTTATCTCGCTATCATTTCATTTCATTTCAACAATAAACCACGAACTGGGAAGACCCGACAAGGGTCATTTTGAGATTTCTGGCTTCGAAATTACGGTTCCCCAAAAACTAATGTGAATTTTATAAATCAAAATCAACACTGGATGAGATGAAGATTAAATCATTGTATATTTTAAATTTGAGAAAATCGCCTGCTTTTCAAGACACGTCTTTGGAGGCGAATAAAAAAGGATTTTGCATTGTGGTTGCTGCATCCCCAATTCAATTGTAATTAAAAACTCAGATGTCATCTGCACTGTTCTATACGTAAATGTGACGACATAAGATAAAAGACAAAAGTTTCAGCCTTGAAGTCCTAATTGACAATTTTTATGGTTGCTGGAGATTTACTCCAGTTTACCTGAGCGGTACTTTCCCAATGTAATGAATCTCTGAATGATATTTTTCCATCAACGAATTTTTCAGTCGCAAGATATAAGCAATAAATTATAATTGTCACATTTCCGGTCATTATACATTAGTCCGCTATAAATTAGACAAGATGGGAATCGGATATATTTCGTATGGTTATATACATTTCAGTTCTAATAATGAGATATGTTTTGAATTATACGGTGTACATACCACGTTCGATTCATGTTCTATGTTCACATATAAGTTTTTAAAAGAACAGAAACATTGATTCAAACCATGAAACAAAGGAACAGGTAATCGCTGACAAACGCGCGAATATCATTTGTATCAATGTAGAAGCCCCCGATGCACAACAACTCAAAAACAACGAAACAAAGGGGATTCCGGTTCGTTGGCCTCACTTGAACTGACAACAGACGACTGCGACCCGCGCTAAGCCTTTTAAGTTCTTCCCAAAAAGAAGAGAGAAGCGTTCGAGATGGCAACTGGCGAGTGCTTGACCATATGCCCCGCAACGCGGAATCCCAGTGAGAGAGCGCAAAGCGTACTAGAGGAAGAGGCGTGCAGAATGGCCTATATTTAGGGGAGGTACAGCCCGGGGCAAAAACCTTCAGGGAGAAATCTTCGTATAATGCCGCACTGATAAGTGCTTGTCAGCCTTTTGTGTTTTCATGCGTCACGGAGTTCAGGAACGTACCGTACGATCATAAGTAGCATCGAAAAACGGGTTAAGAGCTACGTTTGGTCGACGAAGGCTTCAGGGTGTACTGTATTTGCCACCGTCACCAGCACAGCCGACGTCTTAGCTCGTCTCCACCGCGGGGTAGATGCAGAGGCGACGGAGAGGAGGTGCTCCTCTGAAATACAGTTTTTTAATGTAATTTTTCTCAATTTATTGAATATATCAATACTGACAGTATCCTTTTACAAAGAAGTATTCGCATTTAGCTTCAGCATTTCAAAAAGAAATTCTCGTTCTTGAAGTGTATTATTGTTTTAATGAATTTAGGAGGGGCTGATACGAACTGAAATTGTCCCCTTCCCCCGCGACATAATTTATGGATCTACCTCCACTAAACCTAATTAATTGAGTCATTTCCTGGTGATCAGAGCAACTTGCCTTAGCCCAATCGTCTACACGATAACCTCTTTTCTATCGTCGCAATTTTTGCTATTCGTTTACAAGCTTCTGTAATTTCAAAACATTACAAAGGATTACAAAGGTATAAGATATCATGAAATAGCTTCAATGAAAATAAAATATTTTTTTATGTAAAGAATTGTTTACAGTATTAGCAGTAATATTTCTTTTTTGATCGAACGTCGTAAAGAATGTTATCTTAATAACCGGAATGTAAACGACTCATCCTGCGCATGAATTCATTTTCAGCTCCATCGTCGCCACATCGTCGTGAAGTTTTGTCGAATGAAAAACAATGAATAATCAGTTTTATACGAAATTTTGTTTCCTACACGTTTAATAAGAATCCCATCTTTTTCTTGTGATTGTAAGTCCAGTCCACGACCATTAGTCGTAGAAACAAATCTTTAGAACCAATTCTCGATGAAACGATATTCTCTTCAAATCTTGTAATAAGGTTCTACAACATAAAATGCATAGGAATTTAAAAAAACATTTTTTTTGTGATCTTTGCCCTCTAATATTTTAGAACGCACACGTGATATCGATCCGAACTTTTCACCCGTTTCATAAAACAAGACAAAGGCAACAGTGAAAATCTAGCTAAGGAGGATTTCTCCCGCAGATGAAACCAAAGTTGACTGGACTACTACAGATGTCTTCCATGATTAAAACTAGAAGCCGCAAACAGTTTTGGAATATGAAAGAATAATTATGACAAATGAATAAACAGGACCCATGTTCAAGTAACTAGTCTCATTCTCTCGATCCTCGAAGCGTGATAGTTCCCGTCTTACCGACTTCGACTATCCAACTCTGCTATCGCGTTTTTCTTGCATCTGTTTTTAAGATCTATTTCAAGTACGATACAAGAGGAACAAGCTCTAGCTGCACTACATGGAAGAAAAGCACATAACGACAAACGAACTCGCTGAAATGGCCAGGGATATTGCTTCGTTCTGTACGAATTTTGTTCTTGTGTTGAATGTGCGGGGTCTAAACACGTTACACGACAAGCTTCCTTATGAGAAATCATGGTCGTTAAGTGCTTCGCCACTGATTCTCTGGAAGTAGGAGACCGGATCATTCCAATGTTTGTTACGTACTCCCTACAAGAAAGCAGAGGCGACCAATTAGAGAGTAATGATGCAGAACCTGAGAACAAGGTACGGCAAGCTGGCATGATCAAGGGGCTATTTCTTTTACCGTACTGGGAATTTTGAATGGTTTTCGTACTTCAAAGACCGATATTACTGTTGTACGCTTCTACCGACTCACTTCCGGATTCAGACATTACACAGTATTTTCATTTTCCATAGTATTACAACAAAGACAAAACTAATTATGCAAGATGACGCCAAAGGCTACAAAATTATTATCATTAAGAAATTATATAATAGTACTCTACAAAATGTGCTGCAAACCCATAATTTACTGGTGAGCAATTAAAAGAAGAAAATGGCTATTATCGGACATTAATTGGATGCGTACTAATAGGTGAAGATAATACTGCAAATAAATAATACATACTATAAACCTCTGGTAGTACAGAGGATCTGGCGACAGTGAAAACCCTCAAAATTATTTGCGGATAACGTAATGTAGGAGAATCATAGTAGTTGACTAATGAACTTCAGAACTTGAAGTCTGGTGAAATAGTGCAATTTGTAGGACGACGAGAAAATGTTTTATCAAATAACGAGTAGTTGTTATGTTATAAATAACAGTCTTCTTACTAATGTCATATTTTCTCCTTCCACCGATACTCTTTACTTTCAGTGGTAGAATAAATGACTTTTGTTAGTAACGAAACTGGCAATTGATCAATACCTGACTCATTAATCACTGAACGTAATCCTTAGGAACGTACAGAGATATTTGTGCAACACCTACACATTTAACTTCTTATCGTGGAACCGGATGAAAGAATAAGCAGAAGATGTAGAAAAAGATGTAAAAGAAATGCAAACTATACGAAATAATATTAAAGAACGCTCCCGATTTAGAACACAGTTACAAAACGCTGTTGACTCTTAGGAACATAAAAAAAAGACCGCCACAACGTGGAATGAGGACAGAAAAAAAACACCGAGAAATGATGATTGTATTGGGAACAAAACAAAGGAAAGCGTGCAGCCAATGGAAACGAACGTAGACCACAGTGTAATTCGAATAATAAATACACACTGACTCTAATAGAATATCAAAACCCCAAGTGGCTCTTAAAGAGACTCACTAACTTAAAGTGGGTCCGTAACTCGTATTCAACTACGTCGGCTGTTTCCTTTGCCTCTCCCTTGCGATTATTGTTTGATTGATTGATTGTTAGTGATTCCGGGGGTGTCAACGGTTAAGTCTACTAGTCACATAAGTGTATTACATGTTTTCTTCCCCGGGAGGTGGCAGTGATCTTCCCAGCTGGATGGCGAGATCCGGTGCCAACCTACCGTCGACTAGCGGGGTTTTCTCCATGTATCTCTCACCAGGTACCGCTCCAGCTTGGAGAAGCTCTAAGCTCCCGACTGATCTCCCGGCATGTGTGGTAGTGTAGTGCATGTGAGTGTGTGTGTAAGTAACCGTGTGAAGATAGGACAAGGAAAAGGAAAGAAAGAAAGCGCGTGGTCCGTGGCCCCTTTGTTAGGGCACTGGTTCGGCAACGACTGGAGTTCATCAGAGAAACTAAGGAAAACTACCGATCAGAGCAGCCGGCCGCTAGAATTCCGCCCCAGACGACTGAATTCGACCTAGCTGACAAGCTAGCGTCGAAAATCCTGCCACCATCTCCTTTGCGGCTCCGTTCCGTCCCATTCGGCTGCCAACATCCGGGTGCAGGCCCCGGGCCAACCGCCTGGGGATTCGGCGCAGCCTACTGGGCCTGGGAGAAGCAGGCGCTGCGCCGCCGCCGCGCCCGAGGCCGCCTGCGCTTAAAAGGCGTAGGCGCCCGCTGGCAAAAAGCACAGCCCCGGCGGCGGGCAACAGTGGGCCACGCCTCATGACAAGCGCAAAGAAGACGTTTCACTGTTCAAAAGTAAAGAGGGAATGGCAACGAGGGAGTTGAGGGAAGTAAAAGATGGAGACTGTCAGTGCATAGTGGCATTAGAGTTGGTTAGTTTATGGTAAAGTGAAAATAGTAATGGAGGTGTTCGGTTGTGGCTTGAGCAAGGGACACTGAGGGGATGTCAGGGAGGGAAGTTCTGGCGAGGACACGGGGGTGGTCAGACGCAAGAGCTATGTTTATGAGTGAGAGAGATCTACAAAGACAGTATCCGTATTTATCGCTAAGTCAGTGGTGTCGGTCTTGGACTGAAGGATCGCGGGTTCCAGTCCCACCTCGCGCATGGTGGTGCTTGTGTGTCTTTGTATGTTCATGATTGTCGGTTTCATCATTACTTCCATATCGCAAACCGCAGGGCTAACAACCCTAGGATGTACAAATGGACTCAGCATTGAAACGCTGATCCCCCCAATAAATCCACGTGCGTACCCGCAGGAAGAATATGATTGCGCCTTGGAGGGTACAAATGTACATTTGGGGGGCCGTAGATGACCAATTCGCGACAATAATATAATAATAATAATATATTATTATTAATATTATTATTATTAATATTATTATTATTATTATTATTATTATTATTATTATTATTATTATTATTATTATTATTAGGTGGAAGCATTTCGCATTGAAAATCTTTTTTTTAGCGACTCAGCTTCATCCTCAATACCAATTTCAGTCTACCCGCCCCTGAACTTTGCATTACAGCAATACACACATAGTACCACATTGCATTACTAATACATTGTAATAATACTAGTAATGCTTTATCTTAAATTGTTCAGAAAATTAAATTGTCACAATAATTTTATCGTGAAATATTATTTCTGTGTTAATTCAATTTAATTTTGCATAGGTAAGTCGTTTTTCTTCAATTTTTGATTGAATCGTTTAAGCGCTAGACAAGCAGAATTTGAGGATGGGCAGTGGAAGATCGTGCATCTCTTTGAAGTTTAAACATAACGTCTGTTGCTATATAATACAACTTTATTTTTCCAAGTTGAGCAGAGCTATAGGGATTGAAAATGGCGGGCATGATTGACTCTCTCCCCAAGTCAGAGCTGCATCGTCTTTTTCGCGTTGTTTAAGAAGAAATTCACCCAAGAGTGAGATGAGAATACGGTGTAAATATAAAAATAAAATAATATAAAGGCTGACATCTGGAGACGTCCTCATTTCTGACAATGTCCACCGGCACAGTGCTGCTGTAATCGAACAACTGCTCAGGCAGATGGGCTGACCACCCAGTGTATAGCCCCGACTTACCCCGAATGATTTTTATCTCTGACTCGAATAGAAGAATTGTCGAAGATTACAAAGTTTCCAGATCAATGAGAAGTTTTACAAAGACAAATAAAAGCCCCATCTCACATCACAGTCAACAGCATTCGCCGAAGCTTGTCCACAGACAAGACATATGCCTAAATATTTACGTTAATTTTGTAGAAAAATAACAAGTTTTCATTATTATTTAAAATTAAATCATTTTTCTAGTTCGTTTGCCTTTTTCTTATAGTTCACCAGAGACTGAAAACAAACGGCGTCGTAAATTTCAGTTTCTACTCGTTTCTAACCATTACGCCACGGAGAGAGAGAACCCACCATGGGATAGAACGTCCAAAACAATTTCATTTCATAGATTTCGGCATACAATACAACTCGTCACGAACACCCGTCACTGTCTAGAACGCAGCGTTTCCGAGTTAAGCACAAGGGTAAAGTGTGTTGAAGCTTAACGCGTATTTCGAGTTGCAGGTGCGCCTGCCACAGCCCTACCATAATCGGCGAACCTTTTTCCGCCTTAAATTTGCTTGATGAATGATTGAGGAGTAATTACATACCTAGCATTAAAACACTTTCACCTGTTTCGTATTAAAACACGTTTCTTTCGTCGATCGATTCTAATAAATGATATAAAACCGTCATAATAGTATAACGAATTATATATAGATACGATAATAATAATGATAATAAAATAATAATAGTGGCCATTCATAGGACGAACAGATTCTGGAAAATATTGTAGATAAGAAGCATTTATTAATGTTTAAAAAATGCAAACTTTCTTGGTCTCATCTTGCAAGAACAAGGCATTTTTCATCAATACCGTACATGCTTTATAATAAAACACATAAGGCGGTACCCACCTTACAAAAACACCTGAAACTGACCTTGTCAAGAGTGGTAAACAAGAATGTTTAATAATTGTTTACCCTTTTCTTCCGTCGTGCCGGCCCACTGTACGGCGGCGGCGGCTGGAGGCGAGGAGCCGCGAGACGCGCCGCGCTACCGAGAAGCGAGAGGAACGACCTCCTCGACAAAATAAGCCGCACTTTCAGTTTAGACTCCCCACAACACCGGCCGCGTAAAAACGACTCGGGGAGCGCCGTGGAGAGGGGGGAGGAAAGGAATAAGTTGTCATCGCGGCAACTCTGTTTTGATTGCGGAAGGTTGCTTTCGGCGGCCCAGCGCTGTCATCGTGTCTTCCACAAAACAGCGACCGCAAGAGTAAATAAACAACACTACCGGGGAAATTATGGATTGAATAAAGAAATGCGATTATGTTACAATGAAGGGAGCCGACGAGAAGGGATATACAGCAAATGATTGATATAAGAACGCATTTTTGCTGCATAAAACTGTGCTTTTTTAACGCTGTATTGCATTATAATGCTTGCTTTATAAAGCATGTTGTCAAACATGATAGTGATAAGTTTAGTGGAGAAATACATAAAAGATGCAATCTAGTGTTAAAACGAAATCAAATAAAATTCTCTTTGTTTAGTTTTACTATTTAAATTTGACATTTGCGTGGTCTGCGCAATGTGAATAACCAATACGCATACATTAAATTATGCAAATAAATATTCTATACTATTAATGGAATATGTAGTATATGAATAATATAACCTATTGCCAATTTAATCTTTCGATTAGCTTAGGCGTGAATGTACAACCTGTCTTGGTTACAAAGATTTTGGTATGGGTGTGTGTTTGTGGTTGTTTTCATTTCATAATCATCCTCGCATATTCCATTACTCACATCAATGATTTATAACAGTAATTCCTGTCTCGCGAATATTGACACGTGCGCTAGCAATGTGCGATTGGAGAAAATATCTCTATGCGTCAGGACCATATTATACCCGTTAAAATGCTAGCCAAAAACAGAAAAATCAAAAACTTTCAGCTCACTCGTACTGGGCAGGCACAAAAGGCGAAACGTTTTCATTCAGCGCGATGTGTATTCGTATCCCACCCTGGGCGTAGCTGTGGGTAAGAAAAAATTGAGAGAATGTATCTCTACGACTCACAAACTCAGATTAAGAAATGGAGAATATTTTATCCACAATCCATTTTAAGAACAAAACACAATACTATCACATATGTTAATTGTCTACCAACATTATAGTTAACTTCATCAAAATTAAACGTTTGGCTAAAACGTTAAAAGACAATACCCTGCAAAAAATATTTCGAATACTTTAACTCTCTAACACTCATCGTCCTCATCGCTTCAGAATGATAGGCCCGGATATTCCACAAATCTTGCGATGACTGCGGAAAAATGCCACACCTCGCCAATGGAAATACGGAATTCTAACCTGCAGACTTTCTCACCGCGTGACCATCAGTTCTACATGAGAGTGCAAAGTTACGTATCTAACAAAGGTCTAATAACTATAAAATTATTATCCAAACACATTTCTAGAATTTCAACCCACGACGAGAGACTTACGCATCATTTCACCAGTTACACACCTAATTCAGAAAGCGACGAGCTACACACCAAATTCCAAATTCCTTACCCATAGGATTACCTGTTGTTCTAAAGATACACTAATTCACCCTTTGTTTCTTACGTACAGCTCGTACAGCTGAAATGGCCAAGCACGATAGACCGATCTATACCTCTAACAGAAGTGTCGTCAAGCTTTGGGCAAGAATTGTAGAATGTTTTCCTTCTCGGATACGAACTCGATGTTGATACAAAAAAAGTAGATTTTTATGCGTCTGGAGCGTTAGTATACCAAACCAGCACTGGTAGTGTAATAGTAATACAATGGATAATACAAATAATATAATCTACTTCATTGAATTCGACTGGAAAAGGGCCTTAAATTGCCAGTTTTCGTCTCTCAGATCTACATTCCTTGCTCACAGAACTGGGGAATGAAATACGCTGGATCATGGAGCCAAGAAAATAGCTGGAAACCTTGAAAGGAAAGAATATGAACCCCGAACGCCGTTTTTACGGCTGTGGTCTACATTTATTGTATATCCCACCCGCCTCTGGGATATTACGTTCCACTATCATGGCCAGCTGTTGATGCTTGTTTGTTCGCGACCAAGCCGGAAGAAAAACAATCGTGGCAGGCGGTCAGGAGGGCCACCCGCAAGGCCAGGAGCAGCCGCCCACGCAGTCCTCCCTCGCCTCCCCTCGCGAACGCTCGCCCAGAGGCAGAGCGACAACGAATTACTGGGCACACAATCATGCTTCTCGTATCGAGCGAAGTCCGACAATTATGTATCGTATCTTTTCTTTTTGTCTGGAGATTTTACCCAGCCATCAGGCAGTTGCCTTTTACGTCCCGATGGGACGCATATTTCGGCCATACAATAGACATCAACAGACTTACGGGATCTACATATCTGGGGTCAGCAGAACGCGAGCCCCTGCGGGACAACACACTCATTTTCTGCTCTGTTTTTCCTTCTGTAAAAATTATGTTTCGGTTAAACTCGAATGCTGTTTCAGAGCTTTAATTGGATTTCCTTGAGAAATTAACAAGGAACAAACAACCATGTCCTAGGCAGGACTCGAACCAACGACCCTTCCGATCAAACCGCTGAGTCAAAACACGTTCTTAGCCACTTCAACCATCAAGATCGGCGTTTATCAAAAATAATAATTATAATAATATTAAATTATATCTGACAATAATGCTAATAATAATTAAATAAGTAATAAATTAAAAATAATAATTAAATAAATAATAATAAATAAGATTAAATACGTTAAATGAAGGCGTTATTGTCATCCCAAAATTGATGCATCTATTATAAACACGAACGTGGCACCATAGGAAAGTACTTGCATTATATACCATGTATCATCCATCGTCACCTCGTTATAATAACAGACTAGTTTTAAAAATAGAACGTGTCGAACGTATTAAATTAGTGCGGACAACGAGCTGTTTCGGAAGCGTTTCTGCCTCATTCATCCCAAACATCCCCCCACCTTTCCCCAGGCGAATCCCATCCCCCCGAACCCGCTTCCGCCGGCGGGGCATCCGGACGCGGCCGGGGCGGGGGCGGGCGGGCGCGCACGCGTGCATCGGCATGCACCGGCAACCGCACGCCCACCCCGCCGCCCCATTGGCCCGTGGCGCGCGCCTGCGCGTACGCGCGCGCCCGTGCGCGCCCACGCGCATTCCGCCTGCGCGCGTGTGCACGCGTGCGTGCGTCCGTCCGTCCGTCCCTGTCCGTCCGCGCGTCCCCGGCGCGACGTGACGACGGCGGCGGTGAATGAGGAGGAGGGTGGGCGGAGGGGGGCGGCAGGATTTTTATTCGTCCAGACACGGTTTTGGATGGCGGGATTGCATATTAATACATGCCGACGGAAGGAGCAGATTGACTGCGACGGCAAACGCCCTGCGTCTGAGTTGAAATCGCAAAATGTTGCTTACGTCTTGTAATTGTAGCGTTAGGCAAAAGCTAACCACTATGTAAAATCTTCATTAATCACTTTATAATTGACCTTTAAGAACTGCCAAGTAAGAAGAAATCTCTCTGAACTTAGTTGACAACTTCGCAACAGAAAAGGGCAAGAGTCAAAATCGATGTCAAATTCACCACATAACAACAGATCCTAAGCAAGTAGTTCACTTGGGTGTCTTAGCATTAAACATTCAAACATTTTGTTTTGTAAATTTATTAAATAATAACAGATAATTAACAAAAAATAAACATTCATGAAGACAAGTACAGTAAAAATACATAGTTTATTCTAAATTAAATTCTCACCAGATACAATACTGGTGAGATGTTGCTGGCATCTGAATACGCACAGATGAGACATGTCTTCCCAAATTTTTTATTACCGGGAGTAGATGTTTCTATAGGTTAATCATAGGTGTGCCGTCTGTAAGCCACAATTTCATTACTTACTCCAATTATGTCTCCCAAACTGTAAATATGAAATGATGGCTTTGTCATCGCAAGTTTATCCCCTAAATAAAAAAGTTGATAAAGGCTACACATTTTAATTCTGCACATCTCGTAGGTATCAACATGTACAGAGAGGATGTTGCATATAATTATACACGCATGAAATGCATTTGTTACATTTTTTTAAACATTTGAAACGACAGAAAATGTCACTAATTTTGAACCCATGTTATCAGTTGACAACGCTGTGGTCTGTTCAGGAAAATGCTGCGTAACTTGTAACTAGTTCATTCACTTATACGTTTGTTCTAACATCACATGCGTTTAACCAAGCTTTTACTCATTCCTTCAGGCATTTGTTCTCCGTTTTATTCATTTCCGAAGCCATATTTGCATCATTATTCGTGGATGAGTGACTGTCTGGGAACCCCGGGATCGAACGGCGCCGAGCTTCTGGTCAAAGGAATAAATGACAATAGCTGATTATGACTGATACTGACTAACTTAACGGAGGATTACGTCCGCAAATTGTGAAGACTTTTGTTGGTACGAAAATTCATCCCATACCGATCGATTCATTGACTCTTTCATTCATTCTTTCGAGCACATCCCCTCGGGGCCGCGGTGGGGCAGGGGCGACATGGGAGCCGCGCGCACGCGCCCTGGCACGCGAGGACGCGGCGGCGGCGACATTGCAGACGCGCGCGTGCAGACGGCGCGCGGTGACTCACGGGGGCCGTGACGTCAGCGGCGCCGTGACCCCGGGGGTCGCGGGATGAGCGACGAGCCCGCCATTCAAACAGGCGCTCCGCCAGCGCCGCCGACGCCCCGCGCTCTCGCCCTCGGCCTCGTCCTAGTGATGCGACATCGGCTACAAAACATCGATACTGCCGATCATCGGTTCAGAATTAAAACACCGATGTTAATACTGCATCGCGCAAAAATCAACGACGTTTTAAAGCTTCTTTGGTAACATTAACATTAAATTCGTGTGCAACGATATTGAATTTGACAGCGGCCGTGTACTTTCATTTATATCTAAAATATAACAGAAAATAAAGTGATAAAACCCATCTCCAGGTGTGAAATACGAAGAAAAACAAAAGAAATACCAGGACATCAGGATCACCTCGGGCGAGGGACAGTCTGCTCGATGAAGGTAGTGCAAAACGCGTTCGAACGCAACACCCATTAGTTGTTATTTCATATTTTAACTTTTACAAAATTGTGATTATGGGACTTTTTCATCCTCGAACAAGAAACATTGTAAACGGAAAAACATCGAGCACAAACCATGAACGTTCAAAAAACATAGACTTCAATACATCGATGTTTTGAAAGCATCCGTATCAATGCCGCATCCCTACCTCGGCCTCGCAGACGGCGCTTCCGCCAACGAAGCCACTGCTCGCCGTCCCAGCCCTCGTCGGCCATGAATGTTCCGAAACCAAGATCTAAGGCTACGGTCACAGTGCTGCCGAAATATCGGTCGCTCGCCACCGGACGACTAAGAGCGAAATCGTCTGTCTTATTTCATTCGAAAAGCACGCGAATGTTGTGCCCTAAATGGTCCGAATAGTCCAATAATTCTTCAGAACATTGTTTTAAACACTTGCAAGAAACACGCTCAAGACCATCGACACCTATAGCACATAGTCTTGGTATTATAGATGGGCTTTCCAGCTGATTTCGGGCGAATGAAACCGTCAAGGATGTTCGTCCGACAGCCGATGTTGCAGGGCGACGCCGTCGGAGGAGGTCGTTTGGGTGCACTATGATCATTTGTGTATACCACATGTTCGAACGCATCAGGCATATCGGACGCAAACGTCCGCCGGCGGCCGACTGAGACTTTGGATAAAATAGGCTCCACTGTGTCCGCCGCCTGAGGCTGCGTCCGCACGATACATCTTTTGAGCGTAAAATTGCAATCGAGAAATTTAAAGACGCTCGTGAGACTTGACGCACCCACACCGACGCACGAGACTTGACACCCCTTGCCGTCGGTGGACATGATGACACGGGTAAGAATTGTACTGTCCATACTGACAATCAGATGAGAGAACAATAGTAGATAATCACTTGAAAGAAGGAAAAGTTTAACGAATCTAGAAATGAGGGACGAACATTTCACTTTGAATTGAAAATCTATAGCGGTTTTTTTTTTCTTTAGTTCAAACAGCAATATAAATTCAATACGATTGTCTTCGAAATATGTAACCTCAGTCTCTAGCAGTCGTCAATAAACTACAAGTTATTCTCATTTTTGGAAAGGGTATAAAGTAAACTGTAGCATTTAAGTCCCCAAGAGTTCGACGTATACTCCAACACAGATCTGGGATAAAAAATAGTAAATAATGGTCCGATGGCATTAAAAATAGACGCTCACTGTTTTGAAAGGTGCCCACTATTTGCTCTTTGGAGTAAACGCACGAGATCCCAGTCTCCAGCAGGAAGACGTTTGCGCTTTCAGAGGCAAGGCGCATGTCCGCGGTGCATGCGTTATGTACGCTACTGCATGCGTTACGCGCATGCGCAAAATTGAATGAAAAGGCGCATCGTATGGACGCAGCTTCAGAATTACCACCAATAGCAACTTGGCTGCCAGGGAGTCGCCGCGTCTTAGACACAGGTGCCAACGGCCACCAAATTGCGACCTTCTTCAGGGCGTATTGCTGCATTTCGCCCTGAGAAAGTTCGCAGAATGGCGGCCAAAACGTCGGCACCTGTGCCAAGCACGCGGCGTCTTCGTTCGTCTTCTCGACATCTATTTGCACTCACATTAAAATTAAAATAACCCTTCATGTATTCCTCATAACTTTTGCCGAAATTGGGAACTATTAGATCTGTCAAATCAGCTTCCAAACTTGATTTAGTTTTAAAATGGTGAGTGATTAGCAATAAACGACAAAAACATATGTAGAGAAAACCTACTGTTCAACGAACATTCTACAAGTCAACAAAGAACTGTCGCCATTGTCAATACCAGCGTGTCCGTCATCATCGTCTTCGACGTCGCCGCTTGGGCTGCTACCGTCAGGGCCGTTGATGTCGCCATCTTTAGCGTCACCGTCGCCATCTACTTTGTCGTCTTCTCCCTTGCCTCCGTAGTGAGCGCGTTCTTTGTTGCCGCTGCTATAATCACATGTGCGTCCATGATTGTCACCGCCCTTGGCGTCACCTCTGTCGTCACTGTGGCACCGTCGTTGGTGATGCCAACGACGTTCCTCTCCTTTCTTCCAGCCGTCGCCATCGCCGTGTTACATTTCAACCTCACTATAATCTTTATTACTCTGTCAACTATTTTGGAAAATGGCAGTTCCCAATCGAAGGGAGCCGAAAGGATTAATATGCAAAATTCCGTGTCCACTTTTTCTTCTTCTTTGTCTTCTTCTCCTTTTTCTTTTTCTTCTTCAGAATTCACATCTCAAAAAAATAACTTGTTTTAAAATACAATAAACTTCAATGTAAAACCGTATACTGTAGGTATTATCAGTTTTATCGAACTATTCTGTTCATAATCTGACACGCACCTACACACACTTGGCAAAATTAATTTCCCCAATTTATTATGTCTTCCGTTTTTTATCATTCAGCGAACTATCTGCATCGTTTCAGTGTTGTCAGAAATGCTATTGACTGTATATTTTGCAATAATACTTTTAAATATACCAGAAAAAATTAAAATTTATTAACAGTTTATTACTGTACAAAGTCATGAAACATAAATATTATGCATTACCTCCTCATGAGCAGTAAATTATGCAATAGAGTATAATGTTGATCTTTCTGCATGAGTATGTTTTGAAAACTAGCAACGTTAAAAATTTCAGATTTGAACGAATGAAATAAAGCAACAATATAAATAGTTAAGATATACAAAGCTAATTTTTGGAAACAACTTTATTGTGATGTCGCGGGTGACTGACATCTGTGCGAAAAAACGGTGGTTGGATGTTCAGTTTACCGCTACCACCCCATAAATCCCTCGCTGCGATTGGCTGAATACGTGTCGATGCAATTATTCGTGTTATAAACGGCACATACATCATAATCTGTGCCATAAGATGTCAATTAATGAACGATTTCTTTTATAATGCTGGGACAAAAGCTTTGTAAATGCATTGTAGAAATAGGAATCAATGAATTTTACTAGGAGGAGTACTTCCACGTTTTTCATTCATAATCCTACTCCACATCACACACTGAAAAAGTTGTTGAATGAAGCTTATGTACCGATCGATAAATGTAAGGTCATTATAATTCTTTGACCTACAAATAGTTTACCCTTTCATTCTCGGAAGCACATATCGAGTACCGATAACAATGTGATAAACCTCAATGCTTGCATTCTAGTGTCAAGGACAATGTAATTCCACTAAGATAAACGCTCTTCACATGGGCAGAATATGATGTATCATCAGTTTCTTACACATGTTCTATCACTGCAATTACGAAGAAGTTTCTCGTTTTTAATGTTAGCCGCAACAGAATCATTGAACCTGTCATGAAGAACAACTCAGAACGGGTTAAAAAATAACCACCAAAAATACTTATAAAGATTAATATGGAAGGCTTACCTAAAATCTAGCTGTGGAATGCAACTTTTATATATTTACTTTACTTAAACTAATTGCACGAAAGACATCTTCCCGAAAAAATCACTGTAATGAGGTGCGGATCCAGAAACGGTACTTAAGGAGTGGTCTTTTACATACGAACACTTCATTTGTTGTTATCGTAAATTATTCTTGGTAATAATCAAAACACATAATTCTATTTAATATTTTTAGGGCACTTGCCCCCTTGGCCACCCTCTTTCATCCTGAACTATTCTCAGCCAAAGAAAGTGTAGTAACCTAATCAATCGGACAGTTCATCCTACATTACAACGTACTACCAGTGATCGAAATATATCAGTGACTCATCGCATAGTCAACGAAACACCTCCCAGAATGTAGGCATCATTCAGTCGCCCCACTTCAAAAACACATCGTGTCCGGCTGTGGCGTGCTGGCCTTCTGAAAGAGTCGAGCCAGTGCCAGTGAAAGTGTTGGCATAGAAGGAAGAAACGTGCGCACATGACGGACGATCACTAGCCGCTTTGGAGTCGAAACTGGTGTTCGCGGAGAAAATTACATCTCGCGTTAGCTGCTGAAGATATGATAAATGGGGCAAATCCACTCGAATTCTTTCCTGAGAGGCAAAAAGGGAAATAAGGATGTTATTTATTTAAAAATTATAGCCTTCTCACAGCTTGAAAAAACCAACTTTTGTTTCCTTAATATTCGAGACAATCAAGGATTAATTCTCAGTAATGTATATATTTTTATTTCATCTTTACTGCAATTGGACGTTTCGGGAAGACATGAATTCGCATTGTCAGCCGTTACTAGAATCATTTATACCTAGTAAATTCAAAAAAGAAAACAGGCAAGTTATAACGAATGAAATTCTTCCAGTGTATTATTTAAAATTCGGCCATTCATCTGCGACTATCGTGTTAAATGTTTAAAAACACATCATAAACTATTATGAAAAAAATTCTTCTAAAAAACAATTGTAAGCTTTAATAATCGCGGTTCACCTTGAGTTCAATATGAATACTGATATCCGTGCACGTAGTGAACACTAGATGCAATCCGATGTTCCACCAAATGGATAGTATGTCGGTAAAAAACAACTAGAAACGAGGTCTTCCTGATAAATTCGCCTATATAAATATTTTCTTCAAAGTTGTGAGTGAAAATTTACTCATGAACACTATATTGAGGATCTCCTACCTCGATAGTAATAACTAGTCGTGTAATATAGTCGTATCAATATAAACAATTTTTAATCCATGTATCATCACCACAACATTTCATCACGATTCTTGGAATAATTTGAGAACGATCAAAAAGACTCATCCCGTATGACTATTCGTCGACCAAGAGCCAAAACACACATGAATGGCAAAATGAGAACATATCATTTGGAAATTCGTTCATTAATCGCACTAACCAGTGTACAACAATGTGCCTGTCAAAATTCTAAGTAGCTAGAATCTCTTGAAACAGATGTTCATAAATGTCCTCTTTTTTACCTGACCCACTATCACCAATAAAACACTTAAGACCTTCCGATCTACAGAGGAACACATGGTGACGAGGTGCATGCGTCACTCGACCCAGGTGAAATTCAACAGAAAAAAAAATTGTTGATTCGGTTCCGGGTCACTCCCAGCATCTGGTCGCAATGCAGTGAGTACCTGAACGGCAATGACCTAAGACCCCACAGGAAAGGCTTCATTTTATTGTACTTTGTTCGTGTTGAGCAAGAGTTCAAACAGTTGCTCATAGTCGCACGTTTGAAATTAAATTTTCATGGATCCATACCGGAGAAAAGCATTATACACACAAATTGTTATAAGAATATAGCAATAAGCATCTAATAAAAAGGGAGTAAATGATAATAGATTGATAACACGATTAATAAGGATTGCAATGTTTTACAGTATTAGGGTAACTTCAAAGATTTTTAGAGTTTTTATTTCACATCTCAACCAACTTGAAGCATTTTGAACGAAACTGATCAACTGTTTTTTTAAACACGCCAAATTCTTTATGACACTTACGGACGCGATAAGTACTATATTTAGCACTGGATATTCGCACATAACAAGGCACATTCTGATGACGCCACCACTCAATTTCAGACCTCCAACAGCTGTTCCGTTGGCTAAGGCCGTAACAGTTCTCATTGGCGATTTGTCAAATCTCTAGGTGACGAAGTCGCCCAATGACGGCATCTGAAAAACAAGCAACTGGTAATAATGCAATGAGTATTTCGACAGCAAGGAATCGGTAGGGAAGAGAACTTGCTGGGTGCTGTTGGGTGAGGTGTCATAACGGAAAGAACTACGATGAATATACTGCAATGGATACGGACGCAAAACCTATGGACCACATCAAAGCATATCAACTTGTACATTTTCTATCATTATACCCTCCCCTTAAATATACAGTACAAGTTTTACTTGCTTTTGTAAACGTAAAAAAAGCTGGATAGGGCGAATAAAATGAAGCAAAAATCCATTAACTAAGTATGGTGTTGGTTATGAGAGCATGCACGATAACCAGCCTTTAAAGGACTCCTAAAGTAAGTGAGGTTCTCTCACGTTTAGTCCAAAACTAGAAGATAGAACGCAGCAATTGCAGCGGGAGCGGTCCTCAACTGACACTTCACTACGCGAGGAGTCCCATAATGCGCCTGGGAAAAACAGTGCAATTTAAGCCCACCCACTCCGCGCATTTCCAACTACACGCCTCATGTTCACCGGCTTGAACGCGTCTCAAACCGAGACTTGCGCTCGGCGAACGCAACGAGGATTCACAAACCACGCAATGAACCACATTACGAGCGGGTGCCCGATAACGCGGCTCGTAAAAAACCGCCTAATTTATGTGACGTCAGCGCCCAATTTCCGACCCGGCGCAGAGCGGCGTGGCTCCGCTGCGACGGAGAGACGGCGACGACGGCGGCGGCGGCGGCAGCGTCTCGAAAGGCGGAGAGAGCAAGGCCAGCATCCGCGGCGAGGGGGCGGCGCGCGGTGCGCGATGGGCGATGCGCGCACCGCGCGGCCGCCGGAGACGGCAAGCACGCGGCGGGGCTGGAACCTCGCGGCTGGCCGCCCCGCGCCGCGCCGCCCCGCGCCGCCCCGCGCCGCGCCGCGCGCCGCCGTGTGTCGTGCCGCACCGCGCCCTGCCGCGCCGCGCCGCGCCGCGCCCCACGCCGCTGCCGAATTTTCGCACTCCTCAACCACGTCCCCTCCTTCGTAATAGTGTCTTCATCGGAGGTCCGTCACTTTTTTATTGACTGACTAGTAATTAGTGAGCACGTCAGCTACTAAGGTAATTAGTCCCGTAAGTGTAGTGCACGTACTTTCCTCGACAGGTGGCGATGATCTTCCCCTGCTGGAGAGCGAAATTCGACCCCGACGTACGGGTCGGCTATAAGAGTTTCCCCAACCAGTTATCTCCCACCAGAGGGGCACTAGCCCCGGCCGGGACAAGCACTAAGCTGCCGAAATGTGTAGCAGTGTAGTGCTGTAAGTGTAGTGTGTAAGTGTATGCTGGTTGGGGATGAGGATATGACAAGGAAGAGAGGAAAGATCGCGCGCGGTCCGTGGCTCAATTGTTAGGGTACTTGTCCGGCATTTGCATGGTTGTGATGGGCGAAACAACGGATAACTACCGATCAGATCAGCGAGCCGCTAGAATTCTCGTCCAGACAGCGACCGAAGTCGACCTAGCTATCTAGCTAGAGTCGAAAATCCTGTCACCGTCGCGGTTTGATCCCTAGAACCTCCCGGACAGAGGCCTGCAGTGACATTATTTGATGCCTTGAGCTGACCTCTTCTGATCTGAATGACCTTTCTCGGTCAGTGCAAAAAGCACGTGCCCGGGAACCACAGATGGACGGAGAAGGAAGTGACGTTTCCTTCACTGTTAGAAATGTCATTACATGTTATGAATTGTACATGAAACTTAATGTAACATTGTACACTGAAGACTAATATATTTATACATTAAATTAAATGCACAAGTTAAAATCAGTGTCGATTTAATGAAGAGGAACTTCCATTTCCCCTGCCTCTCATCATTCATATCCTATATTCATCAACGGCAGTTCATCAAAATCATTCATTGCATCCTTTCAGGTATGACCATAAAGCTTAGTCTCTAGATTTGTTACGTACATGTGTACATTAAATGTATTGTATGTTCATGATAATTACTTTAATGCAATTTACATTAAAGTAATGAGGAAATTTCTGAAACATTACGGTTGAGAGCCTTTTTTTAAATTCCCATCATTCCTTCCCAAAACTTTTCGATCTAGGCAGAATTTAACCATCTTACGAAACTAACTCAAGAACACTCAATAGTATTCTTATTTTTAGACCTTTCTCAAACACTTGCGAAGAATGAAGCTTTAAGAATCAGTCGTGACGTGTCCCAGTCCGTGCCAAACGGCCTCAGCGATGAGAGTTCACTTCCGCAAAATGTTCGTACTTCCCGATCGCATCTCTCAATTGGAATGAAATCGCTTCGTCTGGGAGATTGGGTGAACGGATTATTGACTGCAATAAGCATGTTGTTGAGAAACACGGTAGCGGAGTACGGGTTGATTGCTTTTGACAGTTTCGAAAACGCCATTTCCGCCTCAAAAAATAATTTTGTGATATCCCTTAAAGCCCTTTCAAGAACTGTCTTGAAGAGATACAATAATCATAATCAGGATACATGACAGATTGACCCTCACGGTTTATCCGGTCAGGTTAACAAGGCTGTCTGTAGCAACAACTGCACGGGTAAATCCGTCACGAACGAAACGGATCGGCTTATTATTATCTTCAAGATACGATTTCTTGGCTTACTGTAGCCTGAATGTGCGCGCGCGTATACCTGTGTGTACCCTGTGCAGGTTCGTTACCCCGTGAAGGGGAAAGATGTTCGGTGAAGCACGAGAAATGGTAAACCTCGGTGGAAGCGTCTGTGGACGTATTCTGGGTTCGGTTAAACACGGAATACCTGCGGGTAAATCTGGTACGCATTCAGGATGTGTACGGTGGGATGTAAGATTGAAATACATGCAATTACTCTACTTAATTTTCCTTTTGTTGTTATTTTCTGTTTTTGCAATAGCATTTACCAGCAATTACGGTTTTGAGAATCAGTCGAGAAAGAGCTTTGCATCACACTACTTCTGCCGTAATTCCGCTGGTGTCTAATTATACGCCCGGCTCGACGTCTCGTTTATGTCTTCATCGGCGGATTAGAATGGATGAACTATTAACTGCTTTAACTCTGGGCTCGACAACTTCAAAATCGTGGAGGAAGCACCGATTCCTTTTGGTAATTTCGAAAACTACTATATTTATCTTCCCTAAGGGAATATTTAGCCAATTGGAGAATGTTCGCATGAAACCGGTGTATGTAGTTAGATGCAAGAAAAGTACACTTCAAACCTATTGAAAGAAATTTTACTTATCTGAATTATTCTCTGATTGAGAGGCGGTATACATGGAAGCTTGGTGAAAGTGAACAGCCGTTTCTTTGATATTCGGCGATTGGGAACAGTCCGTTTAGCTTCGACATGCATGGCTTCATTTAGAATTTCTCTGACTTTTTCACTTCTGTCTTTCTCTATCACTCTGAAACAATTCATATTACTATTCTCTCATGCTTTAATCCACATATCATGCATTTCAAGCACTAATCAATAGAAACCCGCCCTCTTGTGTTTTCTATGACATAAGTTTACTAAACATTATCAACAATTAAACTTCAGAGGCGTATTGCGATGTTGAATGGTGCTAGGACTGCGCTGCCGAATATTCAGATTTCTCAATATCGGCCTTATGGGGATGTGGATGTTCGAACTACAAGTATTAAATGTAATAAGGACGTGCTGGCTGATCTTCGAAAGATAGAGAAGAATCTGATGCTTTTCTTCGCGCACTATGCAACTCTTCATCCCGTGAGGTTTTAATAAGCCCACTTCTGGCCAATGCACCTCGTTTATCGGCGGGATTGAACTCATCATTAATTGCAAAAAACACATCCAACAAACCACATTCTCGAGAAGCACCCGATGAAAGAAAAGGAATGATTTTCTCAGTTACGAAGACAAAGAACTTTCCTAATCATCCCTGCGATCTATTTTTACGTAAAAACGATTTTTTCATCACTAACATCGTTTGATATCAGAGAAATATTCACAACAATGCGTCATAGATTGTGTGCTGTCTTGTACCTCATGTACTAAGCTATATGCGTTTTCACGTGCCTCGTTTATAATGTCGTCATAAAGGAGTTAGAGGAAGGCACAATTAATGGAAGTCAGCACATGTAGGAGAAGTGTGAAAAGGAGAAAGAATGATGCTTTCTTCGCAAGTTTTGGAAACGTTTTTGGATCTGTTTGGGGGAGCTTAACATAGCCAGGAATGAACAGCATAATCACAACTTACTTGGCTGAACAAACCATTAATTGCCACAAGCACAGGCTCCAAAACAACAGAGAGGAAGAAAAGAGCGATGTTTCCTTCTCTTGTTTCACGGACTTTCGTGAAATCCTTCATCTGTTCTAACACTTTATCCGTTCTAAGAGATTAATCTAGACAACAATGAACCGTCTACCAAAATAAACGCGTACGCGAAAAGCAAACAAGGAAGTGCACTGACCTTTTCTTCTCCTCTCGATTTTTATTTATTTATTTATTTTTCGTCTCTATCATTAGGGCGTGGAGAACCCGTATACAACCCATGTACTCGCGAATCAATGAACGCCTTAGTGACCAGGATTAACGTGAGTGATTAGTGAACGCAATAAACATGTACCCTAGAACCCTAGATAGGGAGGTCGGGCAATACTGCTTTTTGTCATTTGGCGTTGACTTCCTTCTTTCACTCTCAAATCTTTTATCTGAACTAGAATGATCAGGACTGGCATTGCAATGCAATGAAAGCTATTTTGCTGATCACAAAAGGAGAACTGCATCTCATTCTCTATTTCTCCTTCGTCATATTACCGAGTTGTGGAAAACCTGTTCATTCCCGCCTGAAATATGACATAAAATTCTGGGGAAATACATCGTATAGCTCCCAGACTTTTATATTGCAAAAAAGAATTGTACGAATAATAAACAAATCCCACCCACGTGTGCCTTGTAAGCCTCTCTTTATTAATCTAGGTATTTTACCATTACCTTTTCTCTTCACATATGAATAAGTGGTTTATGTGAAAAATTACTTACTTAAGGGCAAGAATGTATTTTCAGCAAACGCCGTTGTCTATAACTACAACACTCGACGTAGTAATCATATTCATCAGGTGACAGTATTAACAGCTCACTACAAAAAATTCACATATAATACATGTACATTATTTTCCAACACCTTGCCAGGTGACATTAAACGATTAAATGCGATACAAAAGTTTAAATCTCAAGTAAAATCTTTTCTGCTGCACAACTGTTTCTATACAATTAGAGACATTACCGAGCATCCAAAAGGAAAGTAATATTAATTTTAACAATGACATTTAATGTATTATATACCAGTTGGATTGTATAATTCTAAAGAATCTGTAACAAGTACTGTACTTCAGCTTCTGGGTCAATGACCCCCATCTCGATCAGGTTTTCGTCCAGTTTCGCTGATTCCTGAGCAATTGCTGAGATGGCCTCTTGTTTTGCTTCTGGACATAAATGTAACTTCAAATTAACTTCTCCCCATAGCACGTCACACACAGTTTTTAACTGTTTTTGGCGTAAATAAAGAAATAAAAGATATTACTGATTAACAATAATACCCGTACTACGAAATTCAATGGATATTTTTCAGAGCTATGATACATAAAACAATCTTAAAACAACAATACGCACGCACCCAATAACAAAAAAATGAAAGGGGCAATATGTTGCTCCTTCGTCAAGTTCTGATTTACTGGATTTCGATTTCTGAACATTTCATCTTATCTCGTAGTGTTGATGAAGAAGAAACTATATTTCGTCCGTCATATTCCAACAGATTGAAATATTAAGATTTCGGGAGTTTTGAAAATAGTTCGCTAAGCTAGATAAACAAGTGTGGAGACTTCAAACTTAAAAGCGCACCAACAATCGACTCACACTACATAGTCTACATAGAATAGAGCAGCTGCCTTTCCCAACACCGGCATAAAACTGGACAAACTAGAAGATTTCAATGAAAGGTGTTAGGTGACTAAGCTTACCCTATACTTAATCATATGTTCATTTCTGTTATTTTACGAGCTGTGTTTATTTCCTGATCAAACGGTACTTTCACTTACTTGTTTTTGTTTTGTTTGACGAAAGCTCCGTAACGCAGGCCTCATCCGGTGAAGGTATTTAACTTCTTGAAACACGTTTTCAAATCGATATACTCAATGTGTTGTTACTGCACATTTAGAAAGGATAAAATGGTTGCAGTGACATGAACCGATTCTCCTAAATACCTCTCCACATGAAACTCATACATGTATAATAATGAAAATAAAGACGGTCACCGTATATGGTAATGTATATCATGCAATGCAAGTTTTCCCTTCCTTTCATTCTTTTCTTCTTTTATTTCCTTTCTTTTATTCCTTTTTCTTCGGAGTTCAGAAGCCCTCGAACTGCTCATGGCATTTAAGTCCAAGAGCGATGCTCCAATCAATGGATAAAAGCGATAATGAAACGAATGACGTTGGATCTATGGAATCAGACGCAAGGGAAGGGAGAAAACGCAGACCAACTCCGCCGAAATCGCGCATTGTCCCCAAACTCCCCGTGGATTGACAGGTGATTAAACCCGGGCCACTGCGCTCCACGGCGCACGCGCAAGCCATTACACTAGGTCCACCCCCTCACGCAATAACGACGTACTCATTAATAAATTGTATAGTTGTCTTCACCTCTTTCTAAGGAGATTACATGAAATGACACGCGACACTTGCAATTAAATACGGTCTACACGGTGCTTACGTGAGAAGATTGCTTGTAAGATTGCATGTTGCGTACGTTCGCAGGCCTGAGCGGAAACGGCAGTGGCGCTGGCGGCGGAGGCGCCGCTGGCACGTGGCGGCGTGGGAATGCGGCGAGCAAGAGGATGGAGCAGTTTGTGCTCGTTTGTTTAGGAGCATTAGGTGGACTGAACAGCAACCAAAAATGGATTTTTTTAAAAATATCAAAAACCTAACATACAACTGTAAATGCCTTGATTTTGCTCCTTTTTCATTGCCTACAGTTTATCACAACTTTTGTTCAAGAGATCCCATCTTAGGCGAGCGCACAGGGGGTACAGAGGGGCCGTGCCCCTCCCCCTGAAAACTTCGAAAGAGGTCCCTTAGTCCTATGTAATGTTTTGTTTTCGAAAAATTATAAATTCTCGATTTTCATCTTTTTAAGGTGACAGTTTGGGGAATTGATACACGAAATTTGGGGAAGAGACTCTCCAAATCATCTTGCAAAATTCTGCACATGGTTCAACATAAAACCAAAAGAACTTATAAATTGTATCATTAAAATATACTTACATTTTTTAAATTGTGTTTTATTTATTAACAAATAAACAAAATATTCATAAAAGATAGCATATGTAAATAAAAGATAATTAAAGTACATTGTGGAAGGCAATTTTTAGGAACAGCGGGGCCCAGATATTCAGTTACCTCTCTTGTCGTCTTAGGCCGTGCATGCCTATCAATTTCATACGTCTCACAGAATAGCGAAACATTTGGAGCGAAACCTGTATATCTCTAAATTTTAAACACAGGATCTGTATCGCTCCAATTCACATACATTCTTTGGGCAAATTCAAGTTCTCCGAGAAAATTCTTTCCAATTTTCATAACAAACTCAGGAAGTCCATATTTAATAACTTCCTTACGAAGATAATTTTTACGAATTTTCTTACTAAATCGTCGTACTCGCATTGTTTAAGATAATTCATTACATTATGCACGACCGTTGTCCTCAAATATCAGACACATGCTGTTAACGTTCTTGCATACCCTATTTTTGTATTTATAAGAATGTATAAACAAAACATCATTCCAAAATTTTGAGATTTACCATACATTAATATTCTATAACATATATAACATTATATAACAACACTACAACACATATCGAGAGACACCAACAGTGCTGTGGTGGTTCCTTAAAATTTCGAAAGCGAACAAAGACAAATTTAACCTTAATTACAGGAACACCGTAACCTCCCAGAATGAAGCATGTACTACATTAACGGGACTAACAATCATAGCAGGAGACGTGCCGTGAAATATCAATTAATCAATCAGATCGAAAGGTTCTAGAGCTCGAGTGCGAACAGTAAGATATTTTCGACCCTAAATAGGTAAGTAGATTGAACCCTAGAGAATAATTCTAGCAGGACCTGCTCTGATCGACCGTTTTCCGTGGTTTCTCCAATTATTACTAAGGGAATGCCGGAGTTACAAAACGCACGAGCAATGAACCTCACACGAACTTCCCTCCCTTATCCTCGTCCTGTCCTCTCCCCTTATACTTATATGAGTCGGTGCCTACAAAAAGGTTCGATGTAACATTTTGCCGGTTTTGTTATCGGTGTTATCGGTGGGAAACCGTTCTTAAAATAGAAATTAAAGTTTCTACGTTGCTCGTGGACTCTGTGACGTCTCTAGAGTGTTCATCTATTAATGTTAAGAAAAATGTTCGATGTCCTGTAAGTTAGAACCCTCTTGCTTGCTCTTCAAAATTTGAATCTCCTGGACATCGAACGTTTTTGTTTTCTCCGATTCATATCCACAGCACTACAACACATATCGAGAGACCAGTCGGGAGTTTAAGAGCATGTCTCTTCTGGAGCGGTGCCCCACAGGAGGAAACCCCGGCATGCCGATAGGTGCCAGATCTCATGTCCTAGACCGCCCCCTCCCGAGATAACATGCACTGCATTTTCGTGGTTAATGATCATAGCAGCTAATGCGCCCGGAAACACTAAACAAAGAATGAACCAATCAAAATGCATGAATTCAGCCCCGCTTGCACGCCGTGCGCACAACGCGTGCGGTGGCGAAAATATCTCCTGGAGGAAAACCCGGCAAGACGATGTGCAGATCGCTGCCAGATCTCAAGCACTAGACCGCCACCGAACGAGATACAGCATGCACTACACTTACGTGACCAATGACGCGCCCGAAAAGCCGAAATAATCAAGAGCCAATCAAGACGCACGGGCCCGCCATTGTCTGCACGCCGTCCGCGCAACGCGTGCGCGGAGCGCGTGCACGCGGGGCGGGGGCCGTGGGCGCGGGGCGGGCGCAGGCGCGCGCGTGGAATGCGGCAGGTGATCGGATGTGGCCGACCCGCTCCTCCGGTGCCGTTAGGCGGTCCCTCGCAATGGACCTCGTAAATTTGTCTTCCTCCGCGCGGGTGCACGAACGCTCGGCCACCGCCCGCGCCGCACGCTTCGCGCAGGGAGGGGGAAAGGGAGAAAAAGAGATTTGCGAGGGGGGCTCGAACCGAAATCTGCAGTTATCTCCAGGGCGAGTCGACTGAAGGATTATACCTACTGACAGCAAACGTTTTTCCTTGTGAATCGCGATGCGTCAATGTATCGAATTGGATTTGTAGTGAATCTATCGATTTGCAGCGAATATATAATGTACACTGATAATTGGTCCACCGCTTTTCTTGTGAAATACTCCAGAATGTGGGAAAAGAAAAGGGTTGAGTGTCTCCAGATTGAACACTTCTATGGGTCAAGTATTGCCAAGTATGTGCCGAAACATGCGGAATGTTAATTATCATGGTTGTTTGTACGTTGAGTTTCCATAAATATTCTTCAATACAAACCGATATGCCTACAATACTCCGCAACAACTCATAACAAATTATCGATATCAATCAAATGATGCGTGTAGTGAAGCAAAAATAAATGTAAATACGGAAAAACAGGTAGGTCCTTCCCATTTTCCACCCAAGATCAAGCCATCCTAGACGCGATGGAAATCGGTCTAACTGACTTTCTAGCTAACTAAGAAGACCCTCTGGAAGGAGATGATAATCAGCAACAATATCGTAAGTCGATCGCTTACTCTCGGAAGAGTAAAATGTTCTCCGGCGATCGCCCGAAAGTCTCCGCTAACAGTGGTTCCCGAGCGATAGTCGTTGGCTGTCACGCAAATCTTTTCATTCTTCGAATGAGATAATTTAATGGTCGACAGTGGAGCGACAGCGAGTCTGGAGCCTCGGTGGGGTCTCAACGTAGCTTTCCTGTCCTAATAAATGTCAGTGAACGGGTTATCTGTCGAAGTGTATGACCACCGGTTCCCCCAAAAGCTGGGTTTAGTATAATCTACTACACACCCAAGACATCAGTCAAACAGGCAAGGTCTTCCCGGAAATCGAGACTGAGTAAATAACATGCACCTCAGTAATATTAGTCGTGATAGAAAAATTTGATTACACGACCGAACGAAGTAAATCAATAGCACATCGAAACCAGTTCATAACAAGGGTCCGCAGAATTAATTATCTTAACATTAAAATATAATTTCTAGTATACTAAGTACTTTTCGGTATAATGCGATTAGTATCACGTTTCATCACAATATTTTGATAAACGTCCATAATATAATTTGGGATATAATTTCTTACTTGAGGCTTGTTTGTAAGCACACGCTTGTTTTATATTAATTTACGACTGTGATCAAGGACACACAAAAAATTGTAAACAATTTCAATTTGTTCTTTGTTTTGAAAGAAAAAAAACTGACTAGGTCCAGTCTCTAGGTCTCAACCACTATCACAAGAACACCTGAAGTTAATAATTTTATGTGTTACAAACTCGCTCGATAGTTTCATAAATACAACAGATAACACGATTATCGTATCTTTGTTCACATACGGTTAATACATACGATTCATAACACCGTTATGTTTTTTTTTTATATTTTCTTCGGTCATTCGGAAATGTCTTAGTGTTTGGGTGAAAAGTTTAATCAAATGGGACAATACTCATTACATTTCCAACTAACGACACCCAAGCACACTTTTAAACTTTACATTTCCATTTTATGTCAACTTAAAATATAAATTAACGAATTAATAACACTTTTAAATCAAAATAAATATATTTTCTTTCACTTCGAACCAACTTTCCTTCAGTAAACGAACAGTAAAAATAATACATGATACAAATCATGTAATAATAATAATAATTATTATTATTATTATTATTATTATTATTATTATTATTATTATTATTATTATTATTAAATATAACAATTTATTTTATAAAAATATTGGGAGGGGTGTAATTTCCACGCGTGTACCACGTTTGTTACGTTTGTTATTTAGGAAAGGGGCGTCGCAACAAAACATTCAATCTAAAGAAAAAAATACAAAATAAATTTTCAACTTAGGAAGCAGGTCGTATCCACATTCCAACAGGGCGTTGTCCCGCGCAAGGCGGAGGGGGCGCTTTGATGCAACCGCAGACGAACCGTGGTACGGGGAGACCGCGCGGCGCCCGCGGACCCTCGCCGACAGTCGTAAAGGCACTGCGGGCGTCGCGTTGCACGGCGATTCGCAGCGACAGCGCCCCGCGCACGCCGCCTACCACGCACGTGGCGTCGGGCCGGGTGCGTACGCATCGGTTGGGAGGGGGGAAGGGGGTGGGCGCCCGTTCGCACGCGCGCGGCGGGACGGCCGGCGGACGCGGACACCCCGTAACTGTCGCGAGATGAAATAGAGGTTACGTCCTGGCGACCTCGCCATTCAGGGGAAATAGCTATAAATGTCACCCTCGTAATTACGTGAGAATTTACACCCCGCGGCGGAGGTGGCGGCGGCGGTGGTGGCGGCGGCGGATGGTGAAATGCGCGCATGCTCGTGGATGAGGCGAGAGGCGCGCTGCGGGGCACCTCGACGCTGAATGGCGCGAGCGCCAGCGAGTGGAAGTGGTGACGGACGGGGGAGGGCAGCGGAGCGCGGGGGCGCCGGGCTCTCAATCAGTGAGGGCGGGGCCAAGTGAGCAGCCACCCTAAAACTCAAGCGCGCCGCGACACTGCTGTATGTGGTAACACATTACAAGCACTCATTCATGATGTTCATTTCGTTTGCGCGTCATTTTGACATGTATGCAATTTACACAGAAAAAAATTTATAAATCGAATCTTCAAAGAGTGAAATTCCTCGAAGGAGTGATTTTTTCACCACTCTTCACTTTTCCAACACCGCGATGTAATACAGTGAAATTTACTACTCGAAGTTTAATAAAATCGCACTTAATAAACAATGGTGCGATTGTTTGGACACCCTATCATTTACCCCGTAAACACGACGCTCGATACCTCGAACCATACCATTCGGGGTCTGGAAAGCAATCCTCAATAAGTACCAGCAAACGAGATAAAGAAGGTTAGGTTTTCTATCTGTTTCCCCTTCCCCTTTTCGAAAACATATGATCGTGATAAATTGATTCAATGACCACTGATACTTACACACTTTAATTATAACAGAATATATATATATATATATATATATATATATATATATATATATATATATATATATGTATATATATATATGCGTTTTGAAAGTGCACATTTGAACAAAATAATAGACATCGGGAAGTAAGTACACTCACCGCCAGAGAGTCCAATGCTCGAGTACAACGAACAAAGAATCGGCTTCCGCCAAACAGCATCTTACCTGCAACAATAAAACAGTTCATACGTAATGCACGGGTAATATACATAGGATATATAAACATTTCAAGCATAATAATATCAATAGAAACTTCTTGTGCGTGGGGAGATGGTAATATGTACGCATTTCTTTACCTTTTAACCCAAGATATAATGTATGTCAATATAGAATACACTATCGCAAAAAAGTTATATAATCGCCCATACCTTTTATTTTATTAACACAAAAGATACACAGAACGTAAATAATGATTGTAAAGTAATTATCCAAAAGAATCGATTTATTTACGAATAACATTCCCTTATTGTTCCTTTGAAAGGTAGTACGTTTGAGTAAATTCGGACCCTCAACTATCTAAATAGGAAACCAATGCACGCGACAAAATATGTTGTAGTAATTGGAATCACCTGTTACGTCTCTACTTCCGAGGTTTCGAGGAGCTGCAGCTTAGGTGGTTGTGCTCTAGTCTTCTCCTTAATTTGGATTTTTTCCGACTACAATTTATGGAGCCAAATATGATATATCCGATCAAAGAGTTGGATGAAATCAGCGGGCAACAGTAACACGCCGAACACGACAAGGCTTAGGACGGGCACCGGAAACTGTGGTGTACTTCGAGGCCCAAGTGAAGACTAGCCCATCAATACCCGCGAGCCACACAATGGCCCTTCATCAATAATTCATATTAAACAGCGTGTACAATTAGAAAACTGTTCAAACACGCGTTCGTTTATCACTAAACAAAGATCGCGGGGGAATTCTTAATTAACGATGCATACCTGGCTCTTCACACACAAACGTTCCCGTTCTCACGATGAAAACAAGCATATTCACGGAAGCCAGGATTTACTAGGATGCATAAATATTGACTTAACAAAGAATCATTCACTTTCTCTAGTAATGTTTATCCCTTTTTGTTCGTGTTTCGCCTAGTTTCTTTTATCTATTTAGCAAATGCCTTTATGGTTACGTGGTTTCCTTCCAGGCACTGCAATCGATATCTTTTTACCCGTAACGTCATGTACAATTTAACTGTACTCTACGTTAACTAAATAAATAAATAAATAAATAGAAAGTTCGTGATATGTATGACATGATTCTCAATACATGAAATGAAGCATACGCAACATTTTCCTTATTTGTGCGGTGTTCCATTGCTTCTATTTTCACACTGAGTATAAATACATGTTCTTTGTTGTTGTTGAAATCTACAAACACTTTTGGAATGTGACCATATCGCAGCTTATGAACTCGAGGAATTAACTTAAGAATGTTCATACTGTGGCCAATGTGCAAACACCAAGCATTCCTGCCATTTTCGTTATTTATTCAACAGTTTCTCGCCAAAACCAAGAAGCTGATGAATATGTTCTCAACCATCATTTTTAGAGAGAAATACACGATTATATTCCAAATCTCCAAACCATTCTCCATCGCAAGATCATAGAATTTCTTCCTTACGGAAAACAACTTGATCTTATCTGCAAGCTAACTCCTCTACTTAGAACAAAATATTGATCATCAATTCCTTCTCTCGCAAATACCAAACTGTTGGGAAAGTAGCAAGTGGAATGACACCTATATTCTGTTTCAATGTTGTACTGAAACCTGTTTATCTGCATGGTTCAAGTTTCCCATGTTCTAATTCAGTTACCTGGCTAATTCCATACATAAATTCAATTAACTTAATCAGCAGGATTTTTTTGAAAACGAACACAGATGAGTTTTTGTACTTCACAGCATTTCCGTGGCATTAATACATATTTCATAGATGATATTATTTCTACGTTTCTACTTCATTTTACCTATGCAGGGAATAAGGCCGTCATGGTTTCAAAGGGAAAGCTAATTTTTGATCACACACATTGATGATATAGTATGGAGGGGGAGGAATAGCCGAGGATTAGTCGTTTTCCCGGATCCTCGCGAACCTTAGGTAGATGGATGGTGAGACGAAAAGTGACGACGAAATAGCTTTGCCAACGGAAGTAATCGAGAAAATCTCTGAGAGCGCTCCTTATCCATGTATATTGACAAAAGAGTTTGAATCAAGGCTACAGAGGTAGACGTCAAACAATAATCGCTAACTCACACTAGATGGATATTAAATTCAGAACACTAAAATAAAGATATATGACTTCTTTTTGGACCGTTCTTCCATGTATAAAATGACACAACATGAATCGGAGGAGCACCAACTACCAAGGTGTGAGGTATGTGGCACGTACGACGCAGTCTACGGTGTGGCATGTGCAGTGCGCATATGTGCGCGTACGGTACTACATGGGTAATGCTCAGGATGAACGTGAGTCATCCGTTGTCAACAGGAACCACCGACATCGTGACACGAAAACAAAAGACGGAAATGACACGGGTACCACTTATCCTCGCCATAAGATGTTTAATCGGATTTCTTAGAAGGCGTTGCGTCAACAATGTTAAACCAGCATAGTATGTAAGCAGTGCACGCCCACTAATCAGAAAAGTGGCATCTTCTAAACACAAAGAATGTACATTTTTAGAAGAAATGGTCAGAAAATTATATGTGTGTGTGTGTGTGTGTATGTATAAGTGTATATATATATATATA
>BOPP01000034.1:9902811-10024196 GCA_017312745.1 Gryllus bimaculatus
ATGTGTGTGTGTGTGTGTGTGTGTGTGTGTGTGTGTGTGTGTGTGTCTGTCTACAACCACGTGATAATCTTTGAAGGACATGAAATTTCAATTCCATTAACTCAATACACTGTCAAAATCTCAAAATTTTCCATCATCGAATAAATCCATTTAATTTACATTGGTATATCCCGAGTTTCCTTGTAAGAATGAAATTAGTTTTCGGTCAACACCGCCAGATCTCTAAGTGGCTGACGTATTATTCATCCCACCCTACATCTTATCCTACATCCTTTCCACAAAAACATTCGATTTCGATCTCCTCTTTTTGTGGTGCCTAGTTTCTCCACAGTGGTGGTCTACCCGCACCCCGATTCACCCCTAGGTCGCCAACCCGTCGATGACGCGAACGGCCCGCGCCTTCAGGGGCGTAATATTGTCCATTCGCACTATACTTCGGGAGATCATCTTTGAATTAATCTCTAAGATCAGTTAGCTCGTCTACATCCCCATCCATTGTTTGCGAAGACTTTCGGTTTCGGAACTCAAAATGTTTGTGACACTGTCGGTTTCTTGGTGCAATTACATTTTAGAACTGAAGAACTTATATTCGAAATAACGTATCTCCCTTTCCATTTGTTTTCTAGTTTTACGTACTAACATATCATTAAGACGCTTCGTCAATCTGCAAAATAATGTGTTCAAAAATGGTGTTTCTTCTAAGTTTAAAGGAAACCGAAAACCTTTGAATTATATCTTACACTACACGGCCGAAGTTAAATACTTTTGCTTCCTGAAAAATTGTATTTCTTGAAGATACGCCACTTTCAAAATAAGCTCTTCAATTTATTACGTGATTTCACGAACACCCTATTCACACAAGACTCGCCTCTCCAAGGCGAATGAATGAGTAATAATGGAATAAACATGATATGGCGCAATTGGACTCAGGGTAAACTGAAGAACATCCTAAATTCCATTGTCCACACACTCAGCTCATGAGTCACTGGAATTGCAAACCTGCAGATGGCAGGACCACGTGCTGCCCTTTTAAATCGTACGCGTTGGAGTAGTCTACTTCGCGTGGCCTTAACCTGCCGTCATCAACATTGAGGGCCCACGGGCGGCCGATTCATCCCGTCTTCCTTGGCCACGTAAACCACGGGCCAGCTCACCCGCGCCGTGTCATGCGCACGGCGTGGCGCCGGCCTCCACGGCCGCGGAGCACGCAGCGCGGAACGATGCGTCGTGGCCAGGGGTCTCCCAGACGCCCCCTTGGAGCGGACTTCCTCGTCCCTATTTTACTTTCCAGCCTTCTTCTTACTTCGTACTTCTTAGCTAGCCTTCTTACTTACTCTAGCCTTCTTCTTACTATTGTAATCGTGCGTCGGAAATCAGCAATATTTCGATAGAAAATACCGGGAGAGGTAGCTCAGGGCATCAACTAATGCCACTGCAGTACCTCTGATTGGGAGGTCCCACGTTCGAGTCCCGACGGTAGTTACATAGCTAGGTCGAATTCAGCCGCTGCCTGGATGAGCATTCTAGCGGCCAGCTGCTCTGATTCGGCAAATGTAGGAGAAAGTACCCTAACAAAAGGGCCAGGGACTGCGCGCGATATTTCCTTTCTCTTCCTTACTTACACACACTTACACTAACTTGCAATACACTACTACACGTCGAGTGTCCGGTCGGGAGCTTCAAGCTTGTCCCGGCTTGGGCGGTGCCCGGCTGGTGGGAGATACCTGGTTGGGAAGACCCGCTAACCGATGGTAGGTCGGAGACGGATTTCGCCATCCGTGAAGGAAGATCACCGCCACCTCCCGAAGAAAAAAACATACGGGACTAATGACCTTACCCGTGGAGGCACCCGGAATAACTGACAAACAATCACGAAAGGGTAGCAGATGTGTGAGACGAATGGAAGACAAGACAGGGCTGATTGGGGCGGCGTATCACCGGGACTGTGGTATGTGTGTGTGTGTGGGGGGGGGGACAAACACAACGGATCGGTTGTGGACGAAGGGGACAGGAACAACAGGTCGGCGGAACGGAAACGGGTCGGCGGAACGGAAACGGGTCGGCGGAACGGGATTGATTGATGCTTCCGGGCACGTCAACGTCTATGGTCAATAGTCCTGTTAATGCTATGAATGTATTATTCCCGAAGTGTGGCGGTGTTCCTCTTTCGCTAGATGGTGATATCCGGCGCAAACCTACACTTGTGCGGAAATTTCCCCGTCCGGAATCTCGCCAACCGAGCATCGCCCCACTCGTGACAAGGTCTAAACTCTCAACATGTCTCCCGAAATGAGTCACAGTGAGGTGCATGTAAGTGTAAGTGTGTGTAAAAAGAGAGGAAAGGACAAGAATGGGCAAGAAATGATCGCTCGCAGTTCGTGGTGCTATTTAGGGTAGTGCTGCGGCATTCGCTTGGAGTTTGACCGAGAAACAACAGAAAACTCCCGATCAGAGCAGTCGGTCGCTAGAAGCCTCCTCCAGAGAGGGGTTGCATTCGATCCTAGCTATGCAGCTTCTGTCGGGACTGGAAAATCCTTCATGGTCGGACTGGAACCTAAAAACGTCCCAGTCCCGGCTGGCTCAGAACTACACTCGCCGGTGAGGGAAGACGTGACGAGTCGGCGTGTGGCGAAGGGGCTGAAGTGGCCGGGGCGACGAGTCGTGGGTCGGCAGCGTCCGGCGCGCAGCGCGGGCGCGGGCGCGCCGGCGGGTTACGGTCGTTCGCCACAGGGCCAAGCAGTGACCGGCGCGCGCAAGGTCGCGGACACGTCACCGGCCGGAGGCTTCGCAGGGGTTCACGCGGAACAGAATCCCGCACGCCCGGGCGCGCCCACGCAACTACGCCCGGTGCAGGCTAGCGGGCGGTTGTTGTGACAGCTTCGGGAACTGTAGGGCTTCGCCGAAGACCGCATCGCCCTGCGAAATGAATTCTTCTGCCTTCCAGAAGAGCCGAGTGCCAGCCGATGAAGTATCAGTTTAGAGAGTGCAGTTGGAAGTTACGGATAGTTTTTCGCGGTATTAAGTTTCTTCTGATTTCGTCGCTAAATATATTGTATTTTTTTATACAAATCATATCAACTAGTATACATTCTTTGATGGAGAAATACAAAGAACATGCCCATCGAAGGTAACCGGACAGCAAACAATTGACGAATATCAAACGAACCCCAGCTGTTCACTTTCATCACGCTTTAAAATAATGCCCCCTACCCTGCTAGCCACTGACAAGCACCCCAATCACTGACTCAATAGGAGGTGCGACACAGGCAAGATAAATGGGAGATCCTTGCGAAAACCTGCTTTGTTTACATTACTTAGCACATGTGAATTCCGAAGCCCTATTTCAGATCCACCACACGAGCCGTTAAATAGACGAAGGCAATCCGTGACTCGACTATTGGGTCAAAGGGTCATGAGTTTCAAATTGAATTATATTTAAGTAAATTCTATATTTTTTCATGTTTGGTGCATTTTCCTGCCTCATAGGGTTGCAACGTAAAATTATTTATGCAAAGGTGCTCAAGAAAGATATCGTTGTCACTAAAGAAGTAGCACTACATACCGGAAATATTTGTTTTCGACAAATGTTCTTGAATAATCAATGCAAATGACTAAAAAGCAAGGTATCATCGAGTATAATGGGCGCATCATTCCGAATTATGAGCTCTGCAAGAGCTCGAGTTTCTGGGAGACTGCGTGGCACTGCCAGAGCTATCGCACCACTGATTGTTTTAATGGCGTTTTAATTGTTTTATCCTTCGTTGACAAGTCAAGGAGCTCGAAAGATGGATGTGAGGCGGGCCCCTGCACCTCTCTCTTAGAGAAGGATACAATAAGGGTCGTCACTGAGGGTAAAAAAGGGCTGCTGACAATTCGGCCCTTCAGGATCTACTAGATGAATTACAACAGGAATCCCAACGAACAGAATACTTAAATTAAGCAAGACATTACAGCACATTCTGTGGTCTATATCCTGGAAATTTCTTAGGTAGATGTCTCAATGAAAAATTGGAAGATTGAATGATGAATACCAATGAATCAATGATAAAGATACCCACTCTCTTCCCATCAATAACCATTCACCCCAAGAGCAATCGAAAACAAATGTTGTTTGCTTTTCTTATATTTCATTGTAATTAGTGTGGCAAATTTTAGATATTTCGTACAGTTTGTTAAGGAAGCCGGAAAGGTAACCCAACAGGGATTAAAGAACGGCATTCTTACACACCCTGGCTTGTGATTCGGAATTCATTTGATTCTGCATACCGGATATAATTGTTATAAAAACTAGACTATAAAATGTAAATGGAATAAAATCCCAATGTGGACTACGAACATCTTGTAAGAGACTGTTTTACTGGCCAAGAGATTATCTCTATTGTCAGCATATTATATTTTCAAACTCCATATTACAAAGTTTCCTCGGGAATTTTTCGTGAAACTGAAAGAAAAGTTTAAGTTAACAAGAAAATGAAGCTGAACAATTTGTGCCAGGGTTGAAGAATAAACGAGTCGGAAGGGAAATACTAGCTCGCCTCCAACTACACGGTGCCATCGTGACGGCTCTCGGTGGGGAAGGGAGAGGGGGGGGGGCGTCCCCTTCCGGTCTTCCGCGAAGTGACGGGCGCGCGGCGGGAGCCCAAAGGCGAGGGCGCATCGCTCCGGGCCCAGCTGGCGCCACCCCCTCAAGTGCTCCCGCCCACGCCCGCAGGCACAGTGGGCCGCTTCCGCGAACGCCCTGACAAAAGCGGCCCACCCCGACGGTTCCGAAAAGAGAAATAGCTTCCGGCAGTTGCCGATATATACGGCCCGCATCACCCTGAACCGTGACCTCCCTTGTCCCCTCGCTGCGTTCTCCGAAACAGTGCGCCGTTTATCTGAACTAGCTGGACAAAAGCAATGCACCCCCCCCTTCTCTAGTCGTGCGAAGCGAAATAATGGTTTCCGACGTATCTCTCATTCATCTCGTCCTCTGTCTTGACCCCTCAGGCCATTCTGCTATTTAGCGCACTTGTCTCCAACGCAGTGGGCCATTTCTCCGAAACAACTGAACAGCAGTCAGACCCCCCGCTACGGGAGTAAGTAATGATTTCCGGCGGACCGCCGACGCATGTGGTCAATCTTGAGCCTTGTGACTTCCGCCGTGCTGCTCCTCGCATACTGAACAAAGCCTATGCCTTCGCGAAATTGACATAAGCCAGATCTCCCCAGGCAACAGCCTTCCGTCAGATAGCCGTTGCTTCGGCCTGCCTCTGTTTGCGACTCAGTCGGCTTTATCTCTTTAAGGCCCAAACTTCACTAGCATAATATTTACCAATAACAGTGGTGCTCCTCTGAACGGGCTCACGATTCGCGAGAACTTAAACGTACCCAGTTCTTGACGGATTTTTCTTAGAATAGACTCTAAGGTTCAAACTACGTAAAATTTCTCCTAACTCCAACCGCATTTATCCTTCGAAACTACTATAATGTGATTATTGACCATTTGAGAACTTCAATAAATTCTTGATACAATGCGGGACACTCAGAACACGTATTCTGCGCCCCTCCGATTCCTTGTAAAATCGTTACACAATATTCATCCTCAAAATTCGCTCCAACAGTCTCCTGCATAATCTGTTTTCTGTCGGGTACAATCTCCATGACACATACAACATTGTCTCCATGATTTACATGACATCAAAACATAGAAAAACTATGTAATGTTAAGGGATTAGAAAAACGAATAACAATCCAAGCATTAGCTTCGTAAAGTCTCTTTTGTATAAAAAGGAGAATGCAGCAGGAAAGACCCTGCTTCACACTGGATTGATTTATTAATTTCAAAATTTGTATAGACAACAAAATGTAAAATAGTGTTTACAATTGTCTGAATTTAGCCTAGAAACAGTAGTGCTGCTGTTTCTTAAGCGAGTCTGACCGGGAGGTTCTAGGGTGCTGCCTGGAGGAGAATTCCAGCGGCCGGCTGCTCTGATCGGTAGTTTTCCGCTGTTTCTTCAATCAACGCCAAGCGAATGCCGGAGCAGTACACAAATAAACGAGCCACGGACCGCGCACTCTTCCTTGGCTTATCAACTCCTCTTACGTACCACACTTTCATTACAAGCACTACACAACCACACATTTCGGGAGACCAGTGCGAAGCTTAGATTGTTCCGGTTGGGGAGGAGCCCCGCAGCCGGGTTGTACCTGGATGGGAATTTTCGCGCAAGCCGACAGGTAGGTTGGCATCAACCTCACCATCCAGCAGTGATGGATTACCACCGCCTTCAGTCACACCACACGAACAGGACAGTAAAGGGACTAATGACCATTGCTGTTGACGTGCCCGGAAACATCATCAGTCTTCAATAATCAGGATATCATTTTGTAGTTGATAGCAACGCTTGGGAAGAATGATTAGTACATCGCTTGTTATAAATATCCACATAATACATAAAAAAACGTACGTTAGAGTTTTCGGGGAGAAAATTGACTCGTAAATGAAGACGTAATGCAACGAATGGATTGCAAGCTGAATAAAGCGAGACTTGTTGGAATCAAACGGATGGATAAAGAAGGAAGGATCTTATTACACTGGAGCCTCAAGCGGATGATTAATGGACTTCCTCGAACGTCACGTCGTGATGGCAAGCAACGTTTGCACGACATTAACTTAGACATGGCAAACCCGTACGAGAGAAAAGAAAATTAAACAAAACGCAAGGAGTATGAATGAAACGTTTAGAATTGCTAAGAAGCATCTCTACTATGTTTAATATGAAAAACACGAACATCGGAATCATGATATTACACGCACGTTCGAACCCTTTGTTACGACAATTGCACAAAAATATAAGCAGTAAGTATAAAATATGAAAGAGAACTTACAAAAACATGTTTAAATATGCACATATTATACAATAATAAAACATCATACACAATTTTTTTGAAAAAGTGGATAATTCAAACCTCAAAAACAGGGGGAATTTCTCGTTATAAAAACAAGCATTCTCACTTTATGGATAGAGAGGCAAGTATGGACAGCGATGGAGCATACTAACGTAAAAAATAGACGTTATATTTTTTTTGAAATATGCAACAGTGAAAGCTTGTAGAACAAATAATCAGATATCGGAGGGGAAAGGAACCGATCTAAATATAAGTACATGAATAAAGTACACAGGCTAACTGAACTTGTCATAAAAAATATAAAGTATTTTAGAAAGAACATCGTCATAAATATTTGTGAAAAGACTTGATTATAATATGGAATTCATGGTCTTGTGTGTTTTTTGACGATAAACACACTCATTGATTGTCGAAAATTGAAAGAATATTTGTTCTTTATTTTAATATTATAGTAACAATCAGAACCTTATCTAATTTTATCTTTTGTTTATTTATTTAATGAGAAATCACGATAAAAACTGTGACATTAGTGGAAAAGCTACATTTACGTTCAGAAGCAAAACAAGAGATCAAAAGAGCAAATCAAGGATAGCTAAGCGCTACCGAAACGTGAGAAAATTCAACATTTTTTTTAAAAAATGGAAAAAAATACATCCATCGGCCAAGCGTAACCAGAACCTCTTACACATTTTTAAATAAAAAAACAGCAGTTGGGGAGAACACTACGAGCGGCTCCCGTCTGCCCCGCAGGAGCGGCGTGTCCTTAAGTCACGCACCGCGCCGCGCCGTCTGTTGGCGATTCGCTCCGTCCTGCATTAGGGGCAACGGCACTTAAGATAGGCCGCCTCCTCCCTGCGTTCACAGCTCCATTAATCATAGCCGGTGGCACGGAAGGCTCACCGCGGCGCACCGCGGCGCCCCCACACCGCCTCCGGGCGCACACCTCCCAGCGGCGATGCGACATCCATTCCGTATCGTCGATGTTACCGAACATCCATTTTCAAATTTTCAAAAAAAATGTTAATAAAACATCGACCAAAACCCATCAATATTCTTAAACATGGGAGTTTTAAAGCTGATTTAATAATCGCTAACATTCAATTCGACCGCAAAATTTAATAATAATAATAATAATAATAATAATAATAATAATAATAATAATAATAATAATAATAATAACGAACAAAACAGAACCCGAACGTCTAAGCGTTCACAATCATCTCAAATGATCACTCTTCTGTTTGCCGATGAAGGCACGGGAATAAGAGGAAGACTTACGCCACCGGCGCATGGTTTGACATCCTTACCACGTGCGAAATGGAGAAGAGACGTACGAAATACCAGGGCATCCTGGTCATCTCAAGAGACAGACCGCTCGATGAAGACAGAACAGTTTTCATAAACTGAAAGTGGTAATATCGGTTATCTTCCACGGTCCCGGAGAAATTAACGTGTGTAATTACAGGCGGAGATCACCTTTTAACGACTCTATCCCTTGATAAGACAAGGTTGTTACGCCTTGAATTACGAATAACGACGTGATAGGATGATAATGAGGGCTGAAGGTACAATCACAAATACAACCATGCACTACCGATTCGACTGGATTCGAACCAGCGAGGCGGGGACGACAGCTGCCGCAACCGTCTGCGCCACGGAGAGGGCAGCATCTGCTTTATTGTATTGATGTTTAAAACATCGATGTTTGGAAAAACATCGACATTGATGTCGCATGTCTACCTCTCAGCACCAACAGCTCCAACCCACACCGCGCCGCCCCGCCGCCGTTTATCGCTCTGTCACGGGTGGTGTGCCGACTAATTGAAAGCGCAGTGCTATCCCTGTCCAGTGAGATACAAGCGTGTTTGCCTCGTTAGATACACAGATTCTGACAAGCGATGGCGGATGGAGGCGTGATAGAAAAAGCACGCGCGGAACGCGTTCACACTAATTACCTTTGTACAGTCACACAATTGGACACCCAAATTACACGTAATTGGCGCATTGACACCTTTTTGTACAGACCTGTGTTTGTGCAATTCTACGATGCCACCGTAATGCTGACAACAATATTACTGCAGTAATAAGAAAAAATCCCAAAATACAATGTAATATTATCCAAGCTTCACAATATTTTACTCTATCTTTTACGTATGATAAACCAGAGATTGCTCAAAATAAAAGTAAATCATGTCAATCTCTGAGAGAATTGCAATCAACGAAAATGGGAGACTGGAGTAAGATTTCTTTGGTTGCGGAGTGCGTGCTGCAAAAACATTCAATATTGTTCTGAATTATTTGACAACGGGACAAGTAATAACTACTCTTAGGTCGCCATCGTAAAATATGTGCATTACAATAAGATTAAAATAACAATAGAAAATTATATTTTATAAGATGCGTTCACATCAGATCAAACGGTAGATATGTATTCGCTACAGAATGGGGGCAGGAAAGAGAACTACAAAATATTTTGCGAATGTGCCTTTCAGATGACTTCTTATCTTCCTTATCCCCTGTACACCCACAGTACCCCCACAGTACGTCTGATTACCGACCGTTTCTATATCCGACCTTTTTTTTTAGCGAAACGAAGACATCTGCGTCTTCACGGTAGTTGCAATATGTGTATGTCATAATAAGCTTACCAAGCCTAATTAATTACTATTCGCATAATTCATACCATACATTAGGAAAACTACCCCATCAACGTCAAGAGAGTGATAGCTCACTGGCCAGACAACTTTGGTGTACTCTTACATGACAAATGGACGATGATTTTGTAAAATAATCAAGAGTTGTCACTAGGCAGACTCCCCATCAGACAGTGAACATTTATCTTTGGGCGTCTTAATTAAAGAGCATACATTACACAACACTTTAAAGGCTGATAAATATCATAGAGCTTGTGTTTTTATACACAAGATTAAAGTATAATGTACCATTACTTTAATTTTCTTACTATAGAATATAAAGTGATATCTGCAAAAATCAATGCAATTTCGGAAGTTTCTAAGTATTTGTGATAAACTATTGAGCATTTTTTGGACATTTCGCCCTGAGGAAGGTCCCAGAATGGCGGCCGAAACGTTGGCACCTGTGCCTAGAAGGCGGCGTCTCCCGCAGAGTCAAGTAGCTACCGACTCCGGCCGCGGAAATCTGCGGTCTCTAACACGATCAATTACGAACACGGTCGTTTTAAATAGAATTTTTGACCTCAAATATACATTTTTACATATTTTATAAGAAATATATTGGAGAACATTTAATAGGATCAATGGCTAAGTTAAAATAAGGCTTCTTGGATTAACACACAGGGTGGCCATTCTTCATAAACGTACGGTTTTCGATTGCAAAAATTGAATACTGAACATGGTAATTTGTTAAAACCTGCACTGGAATAAACAAATAATATAGACTACAATTGTATTTATTGATTTTGTGTTTAAAATAAATTCTTTTGAATACAAAATATGTTAATCACAAGTACATACTCTTTCATGGCAGCACGTAGCGGGTAAAGGATAAAGAAAGAACGAAGAGACCCCGACAGAGAAGAAAAACACACACACAGCAGCAACCGCCAGACGCACGGCGACTAACAAAAGCCGGAAAGAGACGCACATGTGCGTTCTGCGTCTGTTTTGTCGGTTCGTAAGCCCATACAAGAAGCACGTGGGAGCGTCAGCGGACCTCGGGAAGCCGAATTCACCTCTGTGGCATGGAAATCGTGAGTGGAGAGTGAGGACTGACTCGAATGGTTTCTACGATTGATTGATTAATGTTCCTGGGCACGTAAACTGCGACGACCATTAGCCCCCTTCGTGTAGTTCTAAAGCGGGAGGTGGCGCTATTACACCGCCACCTGATGGTGAGTTCCGTCGCCGACCTACAAGTCGATACACTGGTAATTTCTCCCTTCCAGGTGTCTGCCCCCAGCAGGTCACTGCCCCAGCCAGAACATGCTCTAAGGTCCCGACTGGCCTCCCGGCATGTGTTGTAGTAAGTGAACGTACGTGTGCAAGGGGCGAGGATAGGAAGAGGAAGGAAAGATTGAGCGAGATCCATCCAAATATAAATAAAATTCATTGTATACAAAACCAATTCCTCGGAATACCAACCTCCCTCCTGTTTCACATGAAACACGATTACTGCATAAAGAATTAAACCTACAACTTATCAAACACCGCTCTAAAAATATCTGTTCAATTATAAACTCAGAAGCTCAAGCCGCCCACTATAACCTAGCATCAATAAACTAGTTTCCAACCTGCATTAAAATATTCCCATTAGAAGCATTTCTGAATATTTTTTCAAATAATAGCTAAAATAGCAGGTGCTCCATGAGTTTCCCATGTCTGTAACCAGTGAGAATAATTGATCTTACAGTTAGCAAAAAGATAATTTATGTCAAGACAATACATACGAAAAAGTTAATGAACTGAACTATGAATACATCAAGAATAAATATTTTTTAAAAATGAATCACATGAGGATCAAAATATTTTGTGCGACACTGCTTCTCGACAACGCAAGCAGTTGAGCAAAATAAAACAACAACAACAAACAACAAACTAACATTCAGTATTTTGAACTTTCAGAGTAACTGAAAATGTGTTGACCATCAAATCCGGATGTCCGCTTCCCATATTATTATCACCTCCATGCAGCACCCAGCTGTGCTAACGAGCATATTTCCCAGGAACCATCGGTGACCGCTTACGACAGGTTTCACCGAGTCCCTTTGGAAGTGGAACGCGGCGCTATTTCACGAGGTCGGCGCGAAGAAAGAAATTCGGCGGCGGCGGAGATTCGCGCTCGCATCAACGGCCATCCGCGCGCTGGAGGGCCCTCCCGGCTCTCCCGGCCACGCGGGCGGACCGGCAGCTACAGTGGGCCCCGCGCACGGAAACCGGGGGAGCACTTCCAAAGAGAACACTTCGTGTTTAGGGGCGCGTCAACTGCTTTCGAAGTGGGGCCCGTGAGTGTGGAGCGTGGTAAGCCGGGAGGTAGCGGGACTATCCCGCAGGAGCGTAAGATCCGGCGCCAGTCTACACGTCAGCTTCGGGGTTTCCCCATCCATGAATCCCCCCCCCCAGCGGCGCACCGCTCTAGGACAATTTCTATGTTTTCGACCGGTCTATGGTTATGTTTGCCAGGGCGTAATCTGTGGCCTGTTTTTGAGGGTATTGGTTCAGCATTCGGTTGGTTTTGATCGGAAATACCACGGAATACTACCGATCACAGCAGACGGCCGCAAGAATTTCCCGCCATATGGCGATTGAATTCGATCTCGCTTTATGACGAAAATCAGCCACCATCAGGAATCGAACTCAAGGTCTTCCGGACCACAGACACAGTAGAGGTAACAATTCTTACACCAAACATCTCACATCATCCGATAGGAAGATGCTCTTCCTTCCTCTTTTTTCCATCAACTAACCCTTATACAACCTTTTTTAAAAGGACATTTATCCTCTGAACATAATTATGTCCTCTCCAATTCCTATCGTCTTCTTATTGCCTCATTAATATCTAGGTCTCTCCAAAAATTGTTTTATCCTTCGCCATGCCCACATTTGAAATCCAGTCAGTTGATTTTTCCTACCTTTCTTAAAGTCCATGCTTCTGCCCCGTAAGTTAAAATATTCCACACAAAGCACTTCATAATTCCTTTTCTAACATTTCATAGTTGAGCTCTTACAGCGTTTCATTACAAAGAATCGATGAGACTTCAGAGAATTATATTAAACGAGACACGTCTTCGTCATGGTCAGTTTCGATTTCACAAATAATCATTAAAGAAATTATGATTTTAAAAATAATTTGATATCTCTCATAATCAATGCAATATATAATAAACGTTGGCAGGTTTAAAATGAAATATTTATTTAATAAAAATATGTTAATATCTATTCAACTGCGTAGTATCTCGAGGCCAGGAAATTTGTGATCATTACCCTCGTGAATCCATTGCTTTGGGAAGCTATTATGACATTAATTCAGAACGTCTTTCATTCATTTTTTGTCCATACTTTCCAGACATCCGTCCCACTGTACGCCGCCGTCGCCAGAAGAGTGAAGAGCGCTAGACCACGCTTTTCAACACGAGGATGCTTCAGAGAGCAAATACACGTCTTTACGGCATCGTGGAAAAGGTAGACTGCGCACATAAAACAAGACCACGAGTGTCTTCGACATACCGTCCGACGAGCAAATACACAGAATCGCGGGGAAAGAGCAAAAATCGAAGTTGACGAATTACATTCAGCGAGCGACCTCGAAAAAAAAGAAAAAAGAAGAAACTTCCGTAGCGTGTGTTGAACAAGAATGGCGTATGATGAACAAGCATTTCTCCTGGATAGTGAGTGCAAATGAAGAACTCACAGAGTTGATTCTAAAGGTAATCAACACTTGGGGATAAATGCAATGAAGAATAGTCTTTCTGTCCGTTAACAATCCCACCTTTTACAAACCAACGGGAAGAGCAAAGAGATGTGGAAATGTTCCCATAGCACTCAGAGCAGTCGCATGGTAGCCAACTGGCAGAATTGTGTGAAATATTCAGAAACGTTATCATTTCTTTATACTGTGAAATTCATAATCAAAATCGCATTCAAATGTGGGTCTTAAAACCTGAAACTGATATTGACATTTTTACGTTCACTATTTCGCAAAAAAATGTCTTATTTTAAACTGCCCAAATTACATTATTTCGTTCACATGAACTTTATTTCCTTCCATCCCAGAAATCACAATACTGAAAACTGGGACCGCTTTATTAGGTAAAAACAAAATATGCACTTAAAAAATCATAAATACTAGAGGGAATATAACGATATCAGAGGTCCCTGTCGTACGCTTCGAAATAAAATATAATTATAAGTAACTTACATTTACTGCTTATCAATAGTAATGTCAATTAGGTTGTGTGAATTTACAAACATTGTTAACAAATGGAAGGAGTTATTGATATATAATTCTCACACTGATTGGTAGTTTCATAGAAAAGAAAGAGTGACAGGACAGACGAAAAGATGGAAAAACACAGTTTCAAATGATTCTCTATGAATGAAGCGCTTATTAGCGACACGGTTTGGTCCCGCGGAGCCAGTCACCTTCCAGGCATGTTTGTCGGTCTGTGGGTCACGTCGCATTCGCAGACGTCTTAATAGGCGGCACAAACAGAAAGTAAGAGCAGGAGCAGCGTTCCCAAAGAAAAGCGCATAGCGACGCGACGGGAGCGACGCGCGGCAGTGACCCCGGTTCGACGACGTGGCCCAGCGGCAGCCGCCGGCGCTGCTTCGTTCACGGGGCGATGTGTGGAAGATGCAGCCAGCCATCCACGGCAAAACACACAGAAAAGGTTTCCTTGTACGTGCGGTTAGCGTAATTCCCATTCACCTGGGGAATTGGAAACCATCTGTGACACATACGGACCACAGGAGCTTAGGCGGGCTTTCTCAGAGTACTTTCTCTCTTGGGCCATTCATTCTAACGTGTCTCTCACACACTTTACCATTGACCACTCATTCATTCATTCATTCATTCATTCATTCCCTCACTCAATCATTCATTACCCTCCAACCCTGAATGTCAATACACGGGAAATCCATGTTCACCCGAAAAAAGGCAACCGTTCCTAACACTTCCAGAAAAGCCAGAAAACTAAAAGAACAACAAACGAGTGATACTGCAGAATGGCAGAGGGTTTCCCGTATTAGCTTTCTATTTCCTTTGGTCTGGGCTAGCGTAACGAACTTGCCACTTATTCTTGCCAGCTACGATCTATCACCGCCCAAAGTAGTTTGATTTGAAAATTTTCTTCATTTTTCGGCTTCCTAACAATAGAACGGAAATTATTATTTTATGAATATTAAAGAACAGTAAAACCTCAATCTAAATTGCAATTTTCTTTGAAAAAATTTGCAGCTGTTTTTAAGAAAGTGGCGATTAAACGCTACTGTAAATTTATGAATGTTATGTTACTGTAATTTATGTAGTGTATGCTTTACCTGAAGTTAACACGCATAAATTTCGATAATTGGAAGCGTTGTTTTTATTGACATTTTCTAACTTCCTAGACCATTTGTTGTGACATATGTGATGTCACTAGACTTCAAAAAAACGTTTTGAGAATGCAAATGTGTTTTCAGATTCATTTATATTCTTCCAACTGATGTTTTAATTCAATTTTTTTTTTCGTTAATTTTCCGAGGTGATCATACAATAGTCCCGAGTGTTCCTAATTTTCATTTGGGAATGTTGTAATCGACAACTGTTGGCGACAGAATAATCTATAAAATATCTATAAAATTGAAATTGTGTGTCAATGATCAGCGGCTACACACTTTATTGTTTAAAGTATAAACCTTTATCATTTGAGCGGAAATAAACTTAATATTTTTAAAATGAGACGCTGGAAATACAATTGGAAACTCTCAAGAAAAAAAAATATATTAAAGGACTCAAAATAATTTGAATATAATATGTATTTCTGACTGAAGTTTGAAAAATTACACGAAAAAATCCGACTAGATAACCCTAGCTAGAGAGGAAATTGAATTTTGTTTAAGAATGGCCCATATATTAAATAACTTATTTATCATGATTACATTACGAAGTTCACTGTTTTTAATTATTTTGGTCATTATTATTCAAAACAAAGTAATATTAGTCATATCAATAACTTTTTAACTTTCTCCACGAGTAAAACTATGAGGTTTTAAGTGTATTCGCCAATTTCATTATGTTGTTTATTTCATTTTGTATTAACTTCGTCACGAAGTTTTAATTGTCCACTGGCGAACTCAAATAGTAATAATATGAACTTTCCTCGATCAGGCAATTTGGCTACGGAGCTCGGCGCGTGGAAGCCACGCTCATTCGTCACAAAAATTAGCGGCTGAAGCCTCCGCCGCCGCGAGCGGCATCCCCGGCCGGGGGCCGCCGCTCGTCGCAGACGCGCCCGGGCGAGAGGCCTGGGAAGAGAGACAGAGAGCCCCGCCGCGCCAAAGACCCTCGTCGGAAAGTCGCTCCGCGTCCAGGAGCCGTGCGACGCCCCTCCCCACCCCCACCACGCGCAACCACCTCACGCGCCGCCTTTCGCACGCTCGTTTCCCTCCCTTGCCCGCCGACCCCTCTCCCTCCTCACGGGCGCCACACCAGCAAGCCTGCGGCCGGCCGCGCCGCTGCCACCAACCTCTACACGCCAGCCGCACGTCCTCCTCCCGCGCCCCCGACCCCCTCCACCAGCTGCCGCCGCCCCCGCTCTCGCGTCATCGCGCGCCCGCACCGCGCGCCGCCGCCAGCAAGATGGCCGGACCCCGGGCGCCATGTTGTGGGCCGACTTTCTCACCGTTCGCGCCGCGTCAAAATTCGCGCGCCCTATGCGCGTCGATGTTTTCGCGAGGAATCGATGGCAAAATCCATCGCCCACGGGCTGAGGCCGGACACGGGCACGTCGGCAGCCCGCAAATGGCTAAAAAGTGCGTTTGTTCAGGAGCATGACATGGCAGAAGACACGTAAGAGATTCTAGTACCAACATACGCAATCCATCGCAGAAGGCGGAGATGGGTTCTAAAGCTCCATAAAGATGATCTGATGTGTAGAAAGAGAGCAAAGTCTCATGTTTCGACGTCAATTTCTCCAAATTCTCTTCACGTCGATAGAAATTGATTGAATGATCACCACACTCTCCCTACCCTTTAAAAGTATCGAAGTTAACAGCATGGATATTTAATTGCTCTTTTGATGATAATTGTTGTAAATAACTTGTTGCGTGGTCAATAATTATGTTCTTCAAAATAATCAACCATTATACTAGGTAACATTTTGTAATTTGATCATAGTTATCGCATACGTAACCGTCCAGCGTACCAACATATCACTGAGAAGACCAAGAAATTCGAAGCTCATAACGTCACTACCACTAAACTCCTGGCGCTAATAGAGATATTTTTAGGCAATTCTAAGAATTTTTTAAATCAATGCGCTGCGCGCTTCAAACGAGGGAAGAAGCAATTAAGAGAAAAATAATGTAGTATATAGTTATCTAAATGGAAAAGTGGCAAAACGCGAAAGATTTTGGAAAAAGACATTGAAAACTAGTTTTGAGGAACTGTCTAAATAAATCAACTAACGAAAAGGATATACACAGAGAACAAGTGAACAAGAAGGGACCGGAGGAAGAAGGAGCACAGAACATGGGGCAAAAGCCTTGTTTCGCCAAGAACCATTGTTTGTTGAAACGAAATAAATAACAATAATAAGGCTACATAGTCTGCTGCTTTTACCCTGGCATGCTCGAACACAGCGATCTTTCCCTAATCATAAGCGAATTAAAGAAAGTCAGGAATTTCTTCTATGCAACGGAATATTTGTTAGCGATCGTGCAACTGAAACGATGAAACATTGTGCAATTGTGGGAGCGAAACCCCGCTGACGTTTACTGTCATCCGGCACGCGTCGGCACGCATGTTTTTACGATTCTTGAAACTCCAAAGGGCTGTAATTGATTACAATCTCAGAAGTTCCTAAACGTAGAAGACTTCCCGCCCTGAATACAGAAATAAAATTCCCTTCCTAAGAAATCGCACTGTAATAAAAAAAATGTTCCAGTCATTTCAACAATTTTTATAAGTATTTACCTATGAAGTTTTTTTTTCTCAAATCAACACGATAGTCTTCGTGTATTATATAACATAGGAGATATTTATGAACGATATTGACTTTCTTTGCTCTTATATCCATACTCCTATTTCAAATCATCTCCCCAAAATTGCAATGGCCAATGATATTCACCAATGGCCATTGATTACTCAACAGTAAGGAGAATTCGAATTAACGACTATTAATAAATACAAATTAACGTTTTTGCAAACGAACTTCATTCACAGACGAGTAATATTGCCGAATATCTTAATGTAAACCAATGCTTCGTCAGAAAGCAAAGAAACGCTTTAGGAAAATAATCGAGCTGCAAATGAATAAAATCATAAACAACATGGAAATTCGCAAAGATTATACATTTCTTGTCATTTCCCGAAAAAGTGATTGCAAATACAATTCCCAAACAAGATGAATCATGTCACTCTTCCACTTTCCCGTCGGACAGAAATTCTTGCGGGGTTTGAGGTCGATGTCCTGCAAGTTCACCATGCAATAAATTATTTCAACTATTTCATTCAAGAGGTCAAACATGAACCCTAATTACCAAGAAGCAGGCAATAAGAACCCCGATAAATAATTGTCACTGTTATTTACATTCTATTCATATTCAGAAAACGACATTAACCCTAAAATATATTTGACATATACAATCTTATGTAGATGACATATGATGTCTCTAAAGCATATAACTGTATAAGTAAATTGAAAGACTGACCGGTAATTACAACGCCGAGAATCGTACCAATAAGTTCCTTATACAAATAATTACACAAGTAACTAATCGTTACACTGCCTAGAGCACTTGGAAACCAATGTCAATCACATGGAAAGAGTGTCATACTCCCACCGTCCGTAATAGAGTCATGTTAGGGGAATAAATGAATTACACGACACGCGATCATTGTTGTTCGGAGTCAATGTATTTTATTCCCAGAATGCCTCGGGTCGAGGTACGTGGGTAAAGAATATTCTTTCCACTTGAAGCTATTTAGCGAAATTGATAGCTTATAATTTAAATTGTATGTTAGCATATTGCATTCGCAACTAACACTGGCTAAAGTCCATGGGTTTTTTTGCTGTGACTCATCCGCCTGAAATATTACACGAAAGAAGGACCTTTAAATTTGGCTCAAATATCGGGAAACAAGTGAAACAGGAGAAACCTGAATATATATATATATATATATATATATATATATATATATATATATATATATATATATATATATATATATATATATACACACACACACATTCAAAAATTCCACGATCACATCTCATCATCTTCCTATCACCTCATTCATAATACAAGGCTTAACAACCTTGGCTTACCATGGGATAAAGCCACCCCCTTAATGACACGGTAATCTCTCTCCGAGATAGAATAAAATGCCCTAGGAAGATAACTTTTATATTTTCCTAACCATGATTCGATGGTGCTTAACAACCCACCTCTTCAGGTAACGGAATAAACATAATAAAATATAAATAAAATAAATAATATATAATGTAATGATCCAATACTACAAAGTTTCACAGATAGAGCAACCGAATTACAATAAAACAAACCAAAAACCAAGTCTATTAAGTATAATAACACATTACAAGGTTGTAATCAACAATTACGAGCGACAGCAATACGTCAATTGCAGGTTCGTTACTCAAGCGATCTGAAAATAATAATAATAATAATAATAATAATTTTTATTATTATTATTATTATTATTATTATTATTATTGTTATTATTATTATCATTATTATTATTTGCAGCGACATATTGAGAACCGCAGACAGAACCGAAAATACTCTACCATGAGAGGGTCACGGATATCCCTACGATAATTGTGGATGCAGAGACCTTTCTCAGAGGCCCAACGAAACATCCGGGAACCCTAGGCTTCCATGCGGGTCTAGCATACCATCCGCCAAAGATCGCATTGCTGGGCATCATTCACATCCTGCTCAGGTACCTCTGGAATTCCTAGGTACTTGTAAAGGACTCGAATCCAGAGAAGTAGCAACCGTCTTAAGAGCTGAGGAATGTCTTAAATAATAGACAGAGAGAGGGATGGACGGGGCTTCGGAACATTTAATGACTCTGCAGAGCCCAAGAATGCAAGACGAAGTAAAAGTTACTCTCTTCTGAAGATGGGCTATTGATCATGGCTCTACAAGCCGGCGACGGATTCTCTGAACTTCAGTGTCTGCAACACGGGAATCACAACAGCTGCAATAAGAAAACCAGTAATTACAGATCTGGGAGATTCGCAACAAAAGGCAGATCATGGCTTTTCTAAAGCTTTTTGTGAACCCCATATCGAAACATCATCCTAACTGCAATGGTTGACAGATTTTTATTTTTACCCACCAGCTGGGATTCAGAATGGTAATCCACAATAATAGGATGCGTAATTGGGAATTATGAAAAACACTGAATGAGCATATCCCTAGAAGTCTGAAAATGTATTAGTGGAGTGATGTTAAAAGTTAACAAACAATATTACTACTGAAACAATTGGACATATAAATATCGGATGCCCTTCATATGTCGTCATGGCGAACTTTGGAAAACACAATCGACGAGCAATGATAATTCATCAACAAATGACCATTAAACATGGAATACTACGTAAATAGAAGAGCACCATTATCAAATTCAACCCCGCTAAAAGGAGGGAACACAATTATTTATTGAGACAAATACGTAATAGCAGTTACCAGAGTGGCAGCCAGAAAAGTTTGGTAAATAAAATTTTAATTTCATTTATTAGACCTTCATAAAAAAGCGATAAAACGAAACAATAACTGCATACAGGCTTTCTTGTTCCTTCTGTGGAATATAACAATTATTATTATTATTATTATTATTATTATTATTATTATTATTCGTAGTAGTAGTAGTATATTAATAATAATAATAATAAATCTGGTATCTTTATTTGGAAGCACCACGAAAATTCAGGAACCTAGCCATCGCGTGTATAGTATCTCACGTGTGAAGCCGACTGCAAGAACGCACGTTCGCTGCAAGAGGTGGCGAGGGGGGATGAGCGTGAGTGGCACGGGTATTGCAAGGGCAGGTCACCATCCGACGCCCGTCTCCCCCAGCCCCACGGACGCCTCTGTCTGCGCACGACCAGAGAAAATGCAGCTATCGCACATGAAACCAACCCTTCACGAAAACGTCGAAAAGTCAGGGGTATGTGGAGCAACCAGTGGCAGATCCAGAGGTGGTCATGCCCCAAAGCCAATAATGTTTTGCAATTTTACTCTATTTACTCACAAGAATCATCAACTATCGTATCAATTACATCAAAACATTATTCCTATTGTGAAAAAACTAATAAAATTTTCTTACTTAAAGCTAAAATTGTTCAATTCACGGGAGTGCGAACTTCAATCCTCTGGACCATAGGAATAACTAATCGAAATTAATGAATTCCATTAGAGCTTAGTGTGAGAACGTGATAACTCAAAAGTTAATATTTTCCTCCGTAGGTCATTCCCGCTTGGGGTGTTCGCGGGCGCGGTGTGGACATACTGCAGTGAACAACAACCTCTCGAGTCAACACATTCACACCGTAACCTCTTACGGAGCTAATAATATTGATCACTCGGTCCACATTTTGAATCCGGGAATTCCCTCGTTAAAAAGTGCCGAATGGACGCACGTGATCACAGGTGCACGAGTGAAGGGTGATAGGAAGGTGGCTGATCAATTGGGGGAAGGAGAGCACAGAAGTCAGTGTTAAAGTATTATTAAAATTGTTAAATTCGTTTAAACTATTGACTAAGGTCGCAAATTGTTTTGAGCGAGCACAACTATGCTTGTTCAGTTACTGCTATTCACACCACAGAGGTGTCGAATTTATATAGTATGTCTGAATGAAAGAGAGAAGAAGCTATTAAATTTTGAAGGATGGAAAGCATTAGCTGTTGCTGTTGGTACCGATACTGCGAAGATAAAAAAAATTAATTTCCTATTCAACCGATTACTTTTGCTGAGTCAATCGCACCCTTCCTTCCAGACAATTTCAAGAGGATCTTCAATAGTAAAAACAACAACAAACGTGCAAGACCGCACTTCTCCAATAGTATGTAATAACCAGTTTTAACGGTTTTTCGATGTTAAATAAATAAATACGGTTAGGCAGCGCAATCGCCACGTGCCCCGACCGCAAACGAAAAGCGGAGCGATACGCCACACGCTCGAGCGACCACACAAACCATCGGGTAGGCGGCAGCGACGGCGGCGGCGACGGCGGCGGACGGGCCGGCACACCCACAACCGTGGGGGCTGCCCAGCCCTCGCCCCCCGCCCGGCCACGTGCTCGGGAGCGCGGGCGATGGGGGCGGCCAGCCGGCCGGCGCGACGGGCCAGGGCGTCCGGACGCCGGCGCCGGGGCGCCTGCATGCTCTGCTCGTGACGTAAACGTCCGTTTGATACCCTGAAAAAACTCCGCCGGCGCGCCGCCCCACCGCCGCCGGCCGCGATAACCCGACGTCGATGGCCGGCTCGCGCGCCGGGCGCAGCCCTAATTAAATTAAATACCAGTATCACTGCTGTGGCGGCGGCGGCGGCGCCGGCGAACAAAAAGGAGCAGCGCCGTGGGGCGATTTAAAAAGGCCGGCGGCGCCGGCGCCGCGCGCCACAACCAGGCCGAGCGGCGGGCGTCTGGCCCCCCGCGCGGTTACGTAGGCGGCCGGCGGCGGCGCGGAGCGGCGCGATGCTGCGCGGCTCGGCGGCGGCGAGGCGGCACGGCCGATGTGGCAACTGCGAGGTGCACACAGCCGCTCTGTTGTGTTCCGATGCGCCCGCCCGCTCCCGCCCCACCCCGCCACGCCTTCGCTCGCGTTCTCACCCGCCGGGCCTCGCCCCGCGTAGACTGACGCGCAGCGCACGCAATGCAAAAGCACGAAAGGAAGCCTCCATCGCTGATACCGTCATCACAATACTATTATACTGATTCTCAACTTGATGATAACTAGGAATGCTGAGACCTATTCCCTGTCGGTGGGCGGGGAATAATAATATAATAATAATAAATAATAAATAATAATTAATATAATATAAGTAAATAATAGGAAGGAATTTGATTTATTCACTCGTGGTAATGCTGTATGTGAGAGGGTGGATGACTCGATGGGAATATTTTTCCTCTCACATAACAATGATTTAAAACAATTTAATGAACAATGAATTAAAAACAAATCTAATAATGGGAAAGGAAATGAAAGAATGAATGAAAGAAAAAGGTGCTCTTGGTAAAATTCTAGGACGACACCGCGTCCGCACCCTTCCTGCGACCCCCCCCCTCACAGGCTTGGGATCCCACCGTCCGCAGCCTAACATCATTTTGTATTGGGTTTTCGTATATTTGAATCCCTACGCTTCCAGTAATTTGTTTTATTTTGCATGTACGGGAAGAGTAGTCCGTAACTATAATAAATTAAATCCTGTTATATGAAACTGCCTTCGATATAGAATTCACAAAAAGAAAACGCATTTTAGCGCTTGAACGAGAAGTTCCACATTCAGATTCACGTCAGCCGCTGTGTAACTGTGCCACTTGTTTGACTTGGTGCATTCAGATTGTATTATACACTGCACACATACTGAGCTACGGTCTCAGGAGACACAAGAAATTGTAGTCTTGTCTCGTGCAGGTTGCCTGCTCCAGGCCCACGTCTGCTAACTATGTTTTGCCTCGTGTTTAGGTCGAACAATAAATGGCATATCATGAATCATATTCAAATAGTTCGTGTTTACAATGACACGAAACGTATTTATTACGTTTATGACTATTGAAAAGCAAAATTAGTTATCGAACGAAAAATGCCATCGATTTCGTATCACGCACATGTCCATTAATTCTGCGCACTACGGTAGCCGCTCGTCACCTAATGGAGGAAATGGAATAATGTATTAGGTGATAGCCGCAATACCAAACGCGCATTTCCGCTGATACGCACTCATTGGGCTACGATACCTCGCCCGCTGGAACACGCACAAGAGACGGCATAGGTCGATTACTTATGGCCATCTGCACATAACCAACATTTAAATAGCTGCAATACATTCCTACCAATAGATCGACCTCCACGAAAGAAAAAAATGAGTCATTTTTCTTTCTACCGACCAATATCTCTAGCTACAACGAACACAGCAAATTGGTTCCGCAACGCAAACAGAGCCTTCACTCCACAACAGTCGCGCACCGGATACTGTTTTTAAAGGCAATAAATCTTTTTAAATCTGAGCGTTCGTGACGGTTCCCGGGCTGGGACAAAATAACCCTCCCGTCGCGCTCCTTGAGGCCGCGCACCCGCCCCCACCCCAGCACACTTCCCAACGCCGCCGTAGTACCGTAGTACTCCTTTTCTACTACATCCGTTTCGTGAATGGGAAGCGGCTGTCCATTCATCAGGGACAGAGAGGGTCCCTCCCTTGAAAGTCCTTGGTATTTTGTTTAGTACTCGAGACGAGCGAGGAGAAAATTCTATGGCGCCTCCCATGTGGCTGGAACGCTTCCGAAAATGTTCACAATTCGTATAAGAAACACGAAAGGGCATGCTAGAGGATATTTTTAGGAAAAAGAAAATCAAATCCCAGAAATATGTAGAGGTGCAAGGACAGTACATTGTGAGTAGCATTATTTTTAACTTCTATAATTTTCAAAGATTCAGATTACAACTAAAATGGAACCTGCGTTACTTTTATAAAGCGTGCTTTGCTTTATCAAGAAAATTAAAGAAAAAATTGAACTGTTTTCGAGAAAATCTTGTTTTTCAAAATCTCTAAGAAAAATATTTCGAATCATCTTGCGTGATCTTATTTAAAGATCTGTCTTTGAGGAATTGATTTCATAATGTGAAAACAACTATCTTTAATAATGGTTTATAATAATTATGATTTTTCTGATATCAAGGACCCGCAAAAGACCACTCCTGACAACTTCACGTGTTAGAGGAACAGAACAAGCAGTAGCATCTGAGGAACAGAACAAGCTGTAGCCCTGAGCGTAGATGAAGATTCGAAGCAAAAAAGAAAAATGTTTGGGACCCTCCCCTTCCGTTTCCGTTCGTCCCCTGCCTTCCCCCACCCACATTTCGCCTTCTGTGACCTCGGCGGGAGGTCCGCCCTCGCACGACCCACCCTAGACGCCTCCCCAACCTTCCGACAAAGAGTCCCGCCGCCTCCGAAGACCTCGCGTGGACCAAATCACTTACGGGTAGCCCATGTTTTTTTTGTTGTTGTTGTTTTTTGTTTTTACAGCAGGCGGGCTTCTCCCGCTGGATGGTGAGATGCGGCGCCGACGTACACGTCGGCTTGCGAGTAATTCCCCTCCAGGTATCTCCCACCAGCAAGGCACTGCCCCAGCCGGGACAGCCTTAAGTTACCAACTTGTCTCTTGACATATGTGATAGTGTAGTACATGTGTGTGTAGGTAAGGGGTGAGGTTAGAACAAGGAAGAGGAAGAAAAGAGAGGGACCAGAGGCGTCGGCTGCGAGAATTTTTCTCTAGATAGCGGTTGAATTCGACCGAGCTCTCGAGCTTCTGTCGAAAATCCTGACACTGTCGGGACTTCAACCCTACATCATCTCGGTCAGAAGCACTGCAGTGACATCAGTTGATGCCCTGCGTCACCTCAGCCGGTCAACACAGCTCTCCCAAATCCTGAAAGGTTATTCACTTGATTTCTAAACGTAACCCTAACTTGAGCGCAAATGCTTGGAGAAATGCAACTGAATGGAAAGATTCACATTGGTGAACGCACACGTGGACATAGACATAAGAAACAACCGTCAAAGTTAGCAAACTGCAAGCTTTCGTGTTCACTTTACCGTGATTTGAGCATAACACATTATCGTGTACCGTAGAGCAATGTCCGAAGAACTTGAAGGGTTTCTTAGCTTTTCGCTACAGAAAATTCTTCAGGTTCGAGAAGCTTACATTGTCATTCGTCATCATAATTGCTCGTGAAACGCTCCATAAAATCATTCCTGGCGCTCATGATATACAAAATAATGATCATCTAAGCGCGATCGGGTCAATTTTAATTAAAGTCATAATTAATTAACGTGGCTGAGTTTACGTTTTAGCTTAGTGTGACTGTGAATAATATGAAACCGTATTAATGTTTAAAGTACATGTTTTATTCCGCACATCTTCGTTAACCTGTGCACTGTGAATGGCCCTTAAAAAATCATAAGAAGGCATATATACGCTCGATTTACGTGATGGTTTTACCACCCGTTTTAGCGCATCTCGTGAACCTAGATTCCCACCGACTCTCTGCTTCCCTGGCCGGCTGTACAGTTGTCCGTGCTGTCGTGCTCTCGTGACGTCCGACAAGAGAATCGCATCGCAAAATGTAAATGGTCAGTTTGCCTGACGCCGTGAGGGGTCTCTTCATACTGGATCTTCTAAGAGATTTTGGAGAGGGTTGTCGACTCCACTCCCCGACCGACAATGCCTTCTGTTGGCAGGTATTCTCTGGGCGAAGGAGAACTTTCTTCAAGGCGACGGCGCGTCGCTTCCTCCCCTGCAGAGGACCATCCGGATCGGGGATACATGCACAAATCATATACACAGTCACGGAACCCCAAAAGAAAATTTCGCATTTCGTACGAGACAGTTCTACCCGCCGGGCTCGGGCCATTCACGGTCGTGTTTGCGCAGACGAGTTAAACGGAAAGCCTGTGACGTATACCGGGGAGAGGGGCAGACGTTCGATATCGTCTCAGCCATATACGATTTTAAATCATTTTCATTTTTGTTACCTTGACATGCACTGTTTATAATAAATTTGCTACATAATATTTTTAGGGGAAAAAAGCCTTGAAAGCCACAGGAGCAACAATTGATGATTACGTTGATGAACTTGGAAGTGTTCCCCGCATACTCTCCGTGAAAACGCTGTAGCAAGTGAGCGAAGAATCGTCATTAAATCTATAACGAAATGAGCGCAGTGTATGGATGTGCTGTCTTTGTCCATGTGATACATTGAAACCACCATCCCCAAATATCTGCGTTTGTAGCTTTGAAGCTGCGGCAGCGTGCGGCGCGCCCCCGAGCTGCTACTAGTGTATCCGCCTTTTCACTGGCTCGCTTGCTTCATTTACAGAGAAGAGCGGCGTTGGCAGCGATGAGTAATTCATGTTTTCAGTTTCACAGATTAACTCTTGTTGTAATCTGTTCTTCACTTTGACGTGGACTACGCTTGCTATTGTTTGGCTAAGCTGCAATCGTCCCAAGACGAAAGAAAAATATAAAGAAAATATTTGAGGAACCATTTAAAAAAATAGAATTACATTTTTAAATTCTAAAATATAATAGTTTAATTTTGATTCTTAGATAATTTTTACTATTAGTTCTCAAAAAAGTATAAACTTTACAAATAAAAGGTATATGTAAATAAATAATTGAAAATCCATAACTCCAGAACGTTTGTCAAAGAATCTTAAGCTTCCTGTTCCATACAAGTTATAAAACATTAATTTGCATCCATAAACAAAAAACAGATTTTGACTTTATAGTACTGATAGCAAAATAAAAACAACCACCCCCGGTTCTACTCGTACTACAACTAAAAACTGAGAGCTCATCAAGACGTGCCCATAGTGAAGAGTGAAGTCCAGAAGCAAAACAAAGGGCCTTGTCAGCATTTGCTCAATGGCAAAACATTACGTTCCACCGATTTTTAATTTCGAATTAGTATTTTCTTAAGCTTTCCTGTCAGAATGTTATTACATAGAAGTAGAGAATTACAATAAAAGAAATATCTTAACATTCCATGGATCAACGTTTTCATTCCACTGACAATACTTTCCAGGAAACTGCCGTTTTCAATTTAATGGCAATTTCAGAAACCTACTTTTTTATTTTTCGAACCGAAATTATTGCGTCAAAATCGTCATGTACTCGATAGGGTACTTAGCACATTCGTTGCATTACACCGCTGCACTGATAAGGCGGATTATCGAAACCTCAGTGCACTTTGGCCAATTCTCCGCGATCGGAAGTGAAAAGGGCCGATCCCAGGTGGCTTGCGTGGCCAGCACCACAAGAGCAGATATCAGCGGGGGGGGAGCCAGGGGGAGGGGAGGGTGAAAGCTGTGTGGACGGAAGCAGCTGACAGAGGGCTTATCGCTCGCGCGATAGACGTCAGGGGCCGGCGGCGCCGGCACGTCGTAAACATTAAACACGGAGGAGGAATGTGAGAACGTTCCGGGAATTCGGCACGTCCTCGCGGCCCGCTCGCAATGGACCACTGTCCCGGGATTCCTGCATTCCCGCGTGTCAGCTTTCCTCCTTCGCAATGCCTGGTAATAAAGACCCGTTTGGCCGGCAGGGATCGTAGAGCCGGTTAAGTTAGGAAGGCCGCAGGAACGCATAAGAAGATTCAATACCCGCCAAATTGAGGGTTATAATATAAATTAGTATGTGTGCGTATTCTGGAACGCCTACATCCTGTTTGTCATACGGAAACAATACGAATAAATACCCCCTCTTGAGACTCAGGCGCGAGAGAGAAGCATTAGCCGTTCATGTGGACTACCATTTTTAAATACAATACACGCCTTTCAGTATTACCCTCCAGCGAAAACGATAGAATCTATACACAATGAATATAATTCGACAAATCGCATTAACGAAAAAAATATTTATTTATGAATGATTTCTATCCAAGAAATTGACTTTCATGTATTTATTCCCATCTGCTCTTAAAATAAGAATATACTGCGTGTTTATAAATCATTTTTAATTAGAAAGAATGTCACAATACTCCAAAATTTTCTTTTATTTAATTAATAGAAAATGTTTTGATTGAACAGCAGAAGAACTTCAAGACCAACACCTCATTAACATAGCAGTTGCCGTTTTTTACACAAAAATATTAGAATGAAGAAATTCCCGCCACATACTTGCAGATATTCCTCGCTAACAAGCAGATACGCCATTAACGAACGCCAGCGGAGGTTCATGCGAATGAAAAATTGCCATCGTAAAGACGCATAACGGCGCAACAACGGTGTGAAACTTGCCGTATCGCTATCCAGGCCACGACAAAGCAAACGTGTCTTATCAGGCTTCCCGTAGTAAGACGATACGCTGGACCTGCCGGCGAAAGGTCGGCGGGGCGCGCGTATCGCCGAAGCACGCAGTTCTCCGTGGGATGGCGCGCCTCACGAACACGGGATGGAGACGGGCGACTAAGACTGCGCAAACAGCACACCGGCGTGCGCACCCTCTGGCAGAAGGAAGGGCCAACTGCGCCCCCTTTTCCTTCAATTTTTTTGTTTTTCATTTCCATACTAACAGAATTACCCCGCATTTATCACAATCGTCTCTTAGATAGGCTCGAGAGGTTCTTGGACAGCGTCTTAGCTTTTCGTACACTGTTAGAAATTTTCGCATTATTTTATTGTAAATTACATTCAAGTAGTTATCATGAACGCGTATTACATTTAATGTACACATGCACATTAGGATACAAGAGTCAAAGATTTATGGTCATATCCCGAAGGAATGAATGAATGACCTTGATGGACTGGTGATTATGAATATCCGATATGAGTGACGAGAGGCAGGGGAAACGGGAGAACATGTACATAAAATGTACATTGATTTTAACTCATGTAATAAATTCAATGTACAAATATATTAAGCTAATTTTAATGTACAATGTTACATTAAGTTACATGTACAATTCATTAATCTACATTAGATTTAATGACATTTCTGACAGTGTAGTGTGACAAAAAATTCAATTCTCAGTCGAGGCAAAAATACAATTGTATTTTTCCATTACAAGCGAGTCAGTTTCTATAGCAGTGTGACGAAAGAAAATATCAGGCATACCAAGTATGCTAGACATGGCGATGGGAATTCACGGACATGCTCGTCAGGTCTTTCTTCTCCCCAGGTGTGGATAATAAAAACAGGGCCCACTCCTGGAAACACCGCTACCTGTTAGAAATCGGTTTCATTCAACCCTAAAATGCCGAAAACATACATATGTACCCTGCGCTTTTAATGTTCAATATTGTAATAATGCAATTTCATTTAAGCACTTAGGGAATAAGGCAAGTGTGTATGGGAGTTAGAAAACAATATTTAAAGAAGTAAATAAGTAAAAAAAAAAAAAAAATGAAAATGAGATGTCTGGTTTCTTGAGTGGAATGATCCAGTGAATGAAATTAGGAAGTCAGAGCAAACCGAAAACATCACAACTAAGGAACGCAATGAACTACAACAGAGACAAAACGCAAGGAAATGTTTAAAGAAAGCTGTGAAAAATGATTTGAAAGCTTAGGACCAAATACACGTGAGAGCAAAGAAAAGGGGAAGCATGGAGACAAAGAACACAACGGGCTGAGAGCGCAAGGGAGGGGGGGGGAGGTGTGAACACACGAAACGCGCGAACGACTGCGGTGGCTCAGTTCATCGTCGCCTCCGCCGCTTCGTTGAAGAGGTCCTAGAGTCGGTGAAGCCTCGAAGAGGAAGCCCTGAAGAGGCCCGGGGTGAAGCCTCAAAGAAAACAATTAATACCGCATTTTCTCGAATATAGCCCGCCGCCCCCGCCCCCGTGTATAAATTTCGGAAAACTTCGGCATGTATTTCGTATGTTATTCGTTGCAATAATGTTTTAAAACTGCTACTTCTCTCAAATTTTCATTATCAGTACGTCATAAGAAAATAGCAGGCAGGATGCCTTAAATAACAATGTTTCTACTTGTAACATTGGTTAAAAAATTAAAGACAATTTCTGAAGAAAGAAAATATTTAGCTATATTTCAATTCATTCGCATATTTTCATAACCTCGGTTTTACGTTGTCTTTTTTTAAAAAAGGGGCAATTATATTCCAGAAAATACGGTGCTTTCTTGCTCCCTCACTCACGAAGCGCACGGCGTGCAGCCATTTTGTTAGAACATACGCCTCTAAAAGTATCACATTCTCAAAAGTCAACCCAAGGACGAAGGCAACGTGGAGGAAGACGCACGTGCACTGCCTGCGAAAGAGATGCAAGCAGCCGACCACGGCCGCCCGTTCGGGATGTATCAAATGTTGACATTCAAAAGAGATCATTGTAACACGTGGGTCTGTGAACTCACAAAGGAAGGCGACCCGTGGTGCAACGAGCACGCTCACCTTCAACCCGCGAGGGCTGACGTTTAAATCCCCACGGACAACGCAGAAGGCGGGGACGCCTCTCCCTCTCCCTCGCCACGCTTCTTAAAGAGCTGAGCTCGACCTCCGGGGTACGCGTTTCAAGGAAGAAAAACAGCAGACTGCGATTGAACTATAGGCATCCTCAGAGAGCCAGGTCGATATGAGGAGAGGTTTAGGAAGGTGTTTTAGAAACAAGCAGTGTTAAAGGTGGGGTTACATCGTTCATAGGAGCCGGAAGGGGTCTGAGGGGTACCTCTGCGTATAATGAAATAAATAAAAAAATAAAAATAAAATAAAATAAAATAAAAGAGCTGAGATGAACCTACAGACTTCCTCAAACAGCCCGGTGGGGTGGGTACCATCACACATCCCTGTAATGAGAAAACATGAGACGCTGGAGTTAGGGGGGGGGGGACAAAGAGATCTAAAACTAATTTTAAAATAGTAACATCTATTTAATATAATTAATTTGGATAAAATGAGTTTCCGAATCATTATGAAACAAAGGTGTTAAATTTTCACTTTAGTGGTCCATGGGATTTAAAAATAATATTTTAATGGTTTGCGACACACAAAAGTTTGGCAACTCCAGGCGGATTGAGGCGTCGCCGAGAGGGGCACGGCGGAAGCGAAGGGAGGGGCAAGGAATCGAGTGCCCCCTCCCCCCATCACCCTCGGGGGCCGAAAGGCCACGGCACCTCGGCGGGCGCAGTCGCCCACGATAAGGGCCCCCTTGTCGGCGACGACCCGCCGCTCGGCTGGGGATAGAGCGTTTTATCGACGCGACTTTTTTACGATTGAAAAACCAGGTTCATTTTCTCTCGCAGCACACGGCGCGATGTATCTGGCGTCAAGAAACACATTCACGCGAAGAAGAGATTGGTGTCTGGGACAGGCCTCTCGACTCTTCCAACTTTCTACTTCAACGCACTTCTAAGTCTCAGGTTCAAGAATCCTCTTTAGGGTGACCATATATAATTTTATAAATTGAAACACAATTCAAATTACGATAAATTTTTATTTCATTTTTATTCGACAATGAGGAGGAATCTCGAAAATGTCGCCCACTGCGACACCTTAATTACACCATTGCTCTCTCTTCCAATATCCTGCCCATTTGCATACCTGTCATGTAAGGAATGTAGTTCAAGGGATTTGGTCCGAGTTAGTAGAAACTATTAAACCATTAGTCTGCACTAGCCCTGAGGATGGAATAAAACCTAATCCCGTGAAACATTCCTCATTACACCATGGTCGTGAATTCTACAATGATTAATCTGTCATATGGTTTGCATTGGTAATTACTTTTACTTTCACATGGATTAGGGAGTTTTCGGGACATACCCACGAGGTAAAGTTCACGCGGCACTACCCCCCTACGGCATTTCGCGTGCTTCTAAGAAGCGAAGACAGCGGCTGTGCGCGAGTTGAGAGAGACACGCTCCAAGTGTTGCTCTGTCGTCGGAATCCTTCTCGGCCCCCCTTATCTTTCCGCTCTACGTGTCCTCGAGTGTGCTATTGAATGACGCGCTACGCAATGCCCTGTTGCGGGTCACGACCGGGCCACAATATTTACAGGCAATTGTGCTGATCTGTGAATTCATTGCGCAAATTATGAGATGAAGGTCGGGGTAGCGAAGGCGGTAGTTAAAGAGGTATTCAAAGTAAGCTTCCAAGGGACGGATATCTGTGTAATGTTGCATTCACGTACGTAAAGCATCCTGTTAATTATTATGATAGCTGAATCAATCTGTGACCCTACCTGTGACGAATGATGTTAATGATATGAATGATAATTAAAGAACAGTGATAGTGAACACGAGAGGCAGCAAAACAGGGATAATTCCACGAAACAGGCAGTGAACCCGATTTGTTCGTCATAAATTTGCCACGAGAGTACAGAATTTGTGCAACTACGATATTCAGTGTGTGGAGTTAGTTTCGAGTTCAAATAAATAACGCCTTGCATGTTGTCAATGCGTGATTTAAGATATTGATGCATGCACACCCGTCCTTTTCGAAATGGCGATATCGTTTCTCAATTATTTGCGTCGTTATTGACAATACCCGATTCATCTGATCAAACTTCTTCGTTTCTGCACTGTCACGTCCGCGCTCTTCCCCTGTTGCACTCTCCGTTTGTCCTCCGTCCGCTATTTGAACAAGAAAGTGAGACGGAAAATCACGGCTTCTCAATTGTTGTGGTGACGATAAGAATACCCCGCCAAACACTAAGTCCAGTGAAAGAAGAAATATGCCTCATGTTAGAAGTATATCCTAATGACCTGTGCGGGACATGTAGAACCTCAATAAAAAATAATTACTCAGAATTGGACACCTTATAATTACTTTATTTAATGAATCCACAATAAAATGTATAAGTAAGCGAAAAAATGACGAAATATGAATTAACTTGAAACGTGACCCTTCCTTCTAATATTTTGGGTATAGTATCCACCAAAATGTAATTAAACGAAGAATACCAGTGAGATGTACAATCTGGTAGTCTATTTGTCATACATTATTATAACTAGGATCGTACAATTGGAATAATCATTGTTATTGTAAATTAGGAATTTAAAGTTAAATTCTTGTAATTATACTCTACGCTCCACTGGGATTACAATAGTACTGTGCAGCATTCCAAAGAATACAGTTCGACTGATGAAAGAGAGTGCATTTTTTATGTGCAATTCAAAGTGTAGGTTAAAACTAACGGATTTAGCTAAGCCGCTTAAGGAGGACAATTGTAGCGACGCGTTCTGATCGGTAGTTTTCGTTTGTGTCACGTTTGTGTGACGAATGCTAGAGAAATAACGTAACACACAGACCACGGACTGCGCTCAATATTTCCTTCATCATCCTTGTCCCTCCTTTCCACTAAACGCGCGCGTGCAAACACAAACACACACTTACATGCACTACACTACCTCACACATCGGGAGACCAGTCGGGTGTTTATAACTTATCCCGGTTCTAGTGGTGCCCCTCCTAGAGGAGAGAACGCCATAACCTTACGTGTGGGTCGGTATTCGATATCACGTTCCAGCGGGGCAGGAACACCACCACCTCCCGCTCACAATACGCACTATATTCACGCGTCTAATGAGCAGAGTGGACGAGACAAAACTATACCCGCCCGGAAATACGACATACTCCCTCGCCGGACCATGTACGGGCTCCTTCCTTATTACCCACAGGGCGGGGAGTGGCGTGGAGCGACGAGGCGCGGCGTCGCGGGGCGTTTCGGTGCGTCCCGGCGAGTGCTCCCGGGACGCATGTGCTAAGGCCGCGCAGCGCGACGTGGAGTGGAGAGGAGTGGCGGAGTGGCGTGGCGCGGCGTGGTGCGGTGCGGCGGCTACCTGCCCAGAGGGCCCAGGGGAAAGGCGCCGCTCATAAATTACCACGTGCCCGCCAGGTTCACGACGCAGGGGAAGAGCCAGCACGCGGGCCGGGCCAGTGGCAGAAGCAGTGCGAGCGGGAACGCGAGATGGAAGAGGAGGGAAGCGAAGAACGAAGAGAGCCGCAGAGGGAGGGAGAGAGAGAGGGGGGGAGGAAACGTGACGAGCCCAGGGAGCAGCAAAGACGTACCGCCTTTTACTTTCTCGTGTACTTACTACGCAATACATGGCAGCCCGCTTGGGTGGCACAGGGGAGGGCGAACGTACAGCTGCAGCCAGTGCGAAACCCAGGCTTTCGCATTCGCAGCCGGGGTACAGCACGGGGCAGAGAGTGAAGCAGATGGGGAAAACGGAAGACATGTCAACAAATGCATACATTTTGAAACTATACATTTTATTCACAACAAACAACTTCTGTATTGCTTGGCTGCATTCCCAATATACTGAGGCATCTTCAATAATAATAATAATAATAATAATAATAATAATAATAATAATAATAATAAATGTACTGCGTAAAAGTGAGGTGTATCGCCAGGGGGAATAATATTGCCTCATGTTAACGGTTGATTTGTTCACTTTCGTATGATGGTTATATGCTACTTGATAAATTATGAATAACAGTTTAAATGATGATCATATGCACATAATTTTGGGAAGGTTTTTTTACGGTACTCTCCCACCTTATTACGAGAATAACACAAATTGTTCTCATCGAAAGTTTTGTTTTGTTTTTGCATTGGTGTTTCATCTGGTGATTGCGACATGGCGCACAACGGAAAAGAAAGCAGAACAACAAGTTATCATCAATGCGATGCATTGCAATAATCTGTTTGTGAGATAACATTACCTACACTCCAATTTCAATGTAGACCGCATTGACTCTTGATCAGCTGGAACACGTTTATCCAATTAAGACCTTCAATATCAAAAATTTTAATTGTAACGAAGCTTCCGATTGGACACTTGCGTTCCAACTGATCGCTCTCAATTCGCCTTACATTTAATGCAGAGTACAAGAGCTATAGATTTGCAATACTCCAGTTAGATCAGAAAAATACAAATAATATGTAGAAATTATTACATCTGAGTACTCTGGATTTCAAGATATGCTTAGGATGTATTATTCTTTCGTAGACAATAATGACCAAGAAATATTTCATAAATAAATAGCACTGAGCACTGTGCCTGATTTTGTTTGACATTCAAACAAAAAAGTCATACTTTCGTACTAATATCGCTTAATGGGATACAAATACATTGTACATTCAGTCGTACAATTTCACTTTTAACCACAAAATGCATCATTTTATTCAGCTAAGCGTCACTGGACAACTACCAAAAAAACAGACGGAATATCACCACAAGCTGCGAACTTTTGTTAATAAAAGGAGTCAGAGCCGAATTTGACCGGCGCTCTCTCTGTTTTCGACCCTCTCAGAAGCATACTACTCCCGTTAGGTGACAGACCGCAGACAGCGTCTGTCTGGGATCCGCTACACACCGCAAATAGCCGCTTTTTTCTTTTCCGTTTTTTAAAGAAGCATCTGAACGTGTTTGGGAGCGAAATGACGGGCAATTGGGGTTAGCCCACCAAATATTCCATTGTGTGAGAATTCGGCGGTGGTTTGGACGCGAGACTGCGTTTTCTTAACGAGGGTCGGGGACCAATTTTCGGAAATACCAGAATTCCATCAGAAATATTATGAAGGCAGGAGTTTCGAAAGTGTTTACAGTGGTCCTACCGCAATAGAAACGCAGCGACGCATTTCTGCAAGACGCATCGACAGATAATACAACAAGAAATTAGTGTCCTAAAAAAGAACTTTCTCGTATTATTTGTGTATGTTAGATATCACGACAATTCTAGCTAATCTCACCAAACTGCTTCCCACCGAACGAAAAAAATCGCTTTCTGATCACTCGCTCAACGCCTTCCCCACGTTCCTCTGGATCCGCTGCCGCCATCATGGAAGGCTCCAGCAGGCACTAGAGGCGGTATGGCCCCCGTAGGGAATCTATGCTCTTGACAGTAGTGCTCTTATAATTCGAAAGTCGGCTGAGGAAAACCAGATGTGAAGTACATGATATTTGCACCGCATTAATCTTTGTGCGTTCTAAATAGGGTTATTTCAATTGTCAACCCCTCATTGCCAAATATGTGACTGTCATACCCTTCTATTCACATAGAGACGTGAAAACGAAAGGAATGCAATACTGGGGAATTGAATGATTTTGTGTACGAGCTTATTAAATGCACAAAAGTATTTTTAAGTACATTTAAGAAAAAAATTGTTTAAATTTAAATAAACAGTTTTGACATAAGCATTCCTAACTTCATTCCAAATATAGAAAAATCAAAGGAAATGTCCACTTTCTATATCTCCATAATCTCTATCAAACGCTCACCTGTCCTATCGGCCATCTTTTCCGGAACAAATAGTGAGCACTTAAAAAAAGTTGCCGCGTAGATCCTCTCACAAGTAATTGTGGCAAAAAAGACGATGCCAAACGACCATGAGTTTCACACTTCCACATCAGTAAACATTCATTTCAGCTGCGGTTAAGTCCAGTATCAGTTCTCTCATAATTAATCGCGCACATCCATCACGAATAAGACACTACAAGACGTCCAGAACGGAACCGGACAATATCCTCCAGGTCGTCTCCACACACAAAGGGAGGGAAACCACGCCGAGGCTGGCGAGGCTGGACCGAGGCGATCGCGGCCGCGTCGCCTCGCGCCGCCGCGCGGCCGCGCCGCCCCCGACCGCCCTCCACCCCCAGACGCCCGCGCCCAGGAATGCGGGGATGAAGGTCGGCGCCGGGGCACCTGAGCTGCTGCCGGCGGCCGAGACGTGCCACGTGCCCGCTGCCGCGCCGCGCCGCGCAGGGCCCTGCCTGCCCTACGGATTAGGGATGCGACGCCCATGTCCGTGTTTTCAAAGCGTCCACTGCTTACGTACATAATGGTAACAATATGAATGATGCTTCAATGTAGATAAATGTGTAACCAATCAAAAAGGAAAACACCAAGTTAAGATTCGCAGGCTACCCGTAAGACAGTCATGCCAAACTGAAGGAATTTTTAACTATACAATTACATTACGTTAAATTTTTAGTTAGGTGATATACTAAAGTCTCTCCCCTTCCAAAGGTGCTTAAGCCGCAAGGAAGTAGCGTAAAGTAACCGACTTATAAAAATAAATCCCAGCCTCCACAGCGTTACTGCGGAGGGGAAATGAAAAAAACACATATTTTTATAAAATTATCGTTATAATTAACAATGATATTTTGAAGCCTATGTTTCTTAACATTAATGTTTTGAACCCGGGTGCCTGATGCGTTCGTGAATACATTTCTCCCCTTAGAACATCAAACACAGTTTTTAAAAAAAATTTTATGTTAAATAAATATTTTAAAAAAAACGTACCACCATAATAAAAACCTACAATAATTTCCGGATATCCGTAAATTTAACATTATTCAGACATAATAAATCTATAAATGAATTATCCAATCAGATAACTTTTTAAAATTGTTTTGATCCAGGCTGTGATTTGTAAATTAAATCTGAATAAACACTCCACTACATTACGAAATTGTAAAAACATTCCTTGACATTACACATAAAAACATACATGGTTTAACATCCATATAAATGGATGTTAATAAAGTCGATGTTTTATGAGATCGATGTTATAAAAATATCGACGTTTTAATATCGGTTTATTCAATCATCAGCTCATGTTCAACAACATCAGTGTTTTTTATAGTTGTTTTTTTCGATAGACACATAGCAAATCATGCGCAAAATAGCGATGCCGATGTTTACACAACAACGTTGTTATTACAAAAACAATACATGTGGTCTTACTACATTATATTTGTAACATTGAATATGATAATACAAGTTTTATTGTTGGTTCTTCTTAATTTCTTTACTTTGTCTTGCCCGTTAAATTTTAATTATAAATTAATAAACACGGCTACTGTCAATTAACAAACCTCACGTGCGAAAAACAACGATAGAGGTTATTAAACCTCCTTAGTCAGGATTTGGGTGATGAATGACTAAAATATATGTTTTAATTTTGAACATCGCCGTCTTACGGGCGTTGTCGCTCCCCTAGCCTGGCCAGACCGCTCACAGGCCCCGGACGCGATGGCGCCGCAGTAAGGCTTCTGCCAGGAATTCGCTAGACGCGCCGCCGCGCCCGCCGGGCCGCTCTGCGCTGCTTCCCAGCGCCCGCGCGGCGCTTGGCTTCGCGCGGGCTGTGGACACCTCTTCTCACGCCTCTCCGAAGCGCCACTTTCTCACACGTTCCCCGAATCTTTACATTTATTTCAATCTGCGAATTATGGGATGGTCCCTTGCTTCATGCTTACTTAACTGTTATTCATCACGCAAAAAATCTCGTCAGAATCGGTTGTTTGTTTTATCCTTCTCCCTAAAGATCACATATAGTTGTTTTCTGTTTTTGATGACTGACAAATCAGCTAAATGAATACAGGCAGCTTTCAAATAAAAGTAAGTAATTGAGATAGAGATGCATCAGAAAAGCTAGGTACGTAAGTAGGTTCAGATCACTTTTTAATGAATCTATCGCTTGTGGTGTGATCTAAACTACTGTTGATATACGTCAACAAGAAGCACGATTGGTACCGATTATTTTCAATTGAAATACGTTGTTTGACATAGATATTTTGAGACATAAAACTATTGTGAAATAATACCCAAAAATTAATGAAAATTGATTACATTCAGTACATTAGAATTTATAAAAAACTGAATATAATATACACATAATATATCCAATAATACGCAAACATCGATAACATGTATGTAAATCATTACGTTTTTCAATTATTCTTACTATAAAAAGTGCAATTGTTGAGAAACTGGAAACAAATTAAAGAAAAAACCAAGAACAACAACGCAGTTAAATGTGCAGGGTAATTGCTAAAGAACTCAATTTCCTTAATTTTTCGGGATGCAGAGCAAATGGTTCTTTGTTAGAAAGAAATATTTTCACGCCATTATCACATCACATCCAAATAAATTCACACAACCATCACATTAATTGATTTACCTGATACTAGCAATTCTCAGACTCCTTTCAAACAGAATTTGTGGAAAGCTCTTTAACGTCCTGAAATTACAAAGTGAAAAAATAACGACTATTACAAGATTTTTCTCAAAACATGTGCAAAATACCAGCCACACGTCATACCACCCACTAAATACTACATCAAAACGTCATACCACCCACTAAATGTGGGTGAAAAATTTACCTCTCTGTTTGAGAGTATCATCAGAGAAACTTCATTCACCGACGAGATTAATCATATAGTCAGACGCAAACACCCGCCCACGCAATTCTTCCCCGATCCGCTAACGTCCGCTAAAGAGAAGGATACACTCGCCATTTCTGGGCGACGTGTGGAGGCACCACTTTGCCCAGTGTTCCAGCCAACCATTTTCCACGCCTAGATATAGTCGTGTTCGCGATGACAAGGTATCACTTTCATTACAGAAATGGACTCAATCATTTTCACGTATTAGATCATTTAACGCCAGACTGAAGAATTCAATTCAATGGGTACATGCACGCCTCACCGAAAGCACGACTTCTATCCTCTGACGTATATAAAGAGAAACGTCTATTTTTTTTAAAAAAAATTAAAATGTATGTGATATGATACAACGTACCTCTTTACTCGCTAACGTTTGTATTAATCTGTCGCTATAAACAACTTTCTATTTTGTGCCCGTAATGTGATATAATATGCCGTGCACCGTCTGACGTTAAAGGCGTCGAGTGACGCTACGCATATATGCCCACAAATTACTCCATCTACAAAAAGAGTGTTCCCACGTGCCTTTCATATTCTTAATGAGTTAATGCAGAGCCCTCAGGAACTTCAAGAAAACAATTCAACCAGTTATCAAATGTTTTAAATTTATCAATTATCATTAAGTCAGATTTCACTCAATTCAACAAAACCCGGTTTCAATTTATAATAAACTTAAATTGCCCTTGCACTTTGGCAATGCTACAAAATGCTTGACCATTTGTCGCGCCTAGTAGGTGTAACATTGCATTAATATTAATAATGGAATTTAAAATATGTACACAATTGTATATCATGAAAATTTCACTAGAATTACAAAAAAAGTCTATAGCATACATTCCTGAAGACTTTATTTTTAACTTCCACCATTTTAACGTCGAGTTTTAATTAAGGTAATGTGGCAAAAAGGATTCCGAGTGATCCTACGCTCCATGTTATGGTATTGCTCCGACATCTGCCTGGAATTCATGGAAACGTCAGAAGGAGCACCGGTCTGTAGAATTCTCATCTAGGCGTGTCAGCTTCGATCCGGTTGTTTGACTCTTGTCGAAAATTCGTCCCTGCCGGGAATCGAACCTAAAATCTGAGTCGCACGCCTCTTTGTGACGAGTTTGCCAGTTTCGATAAACGGGCGCATGCGTAGTGCCGCTTCTGGGATCCCAGCGCGCGTTCGCCAAAACCCCGAAAACGTTCCTCAAAAGAAAACGAGAAAATCGGCTCTAAAGGTGGCTCTGAACATTCGGTATTCAACGAGCAGCGAGCGGCCGCTCGCCGAGTTCCGAGTATTGTCCCAATAATTTTTCTATCTACTTGACAGGGGTTGACAGAAGACACAAGATTTCGATACCCAATCGGAAGTTTCCAATTCTGATTATGTCGCTGCAGTTGCCTATACTTACTAAGAAATAAAGTATTACAGCGAGAAGCAATTGTAAATTGAAGAGCGTCATTACTTCTCTGGTTATGCAGAGTGTGTGCGGTTCTGTATTATCTACTGTTGGGTGCTGTCACTGCGATTTGTTTCTTGCTACTACTGCTTCTGTTTTGAGTTCACGTAAGAACGACCGGCAACGACCACATGTCTGCCACCCGAGAAAGTGGCAACATCGCGCTTCGTCAGCCCCAGCTGTCAAGAAGACAGAAATATTTTTCGGACAATAGCGTGGATGGGTTGCTTGCTATTAACCGTGCGACGAACATTCGGTGCTCGCCATACCCAAAGCGTGTTGGTCTTTCGAACACATCGCAGGAACCAAACATGCACGGAACACATCTGCTGCTCGGGATTGAGCGAGCACTAGTTCGCTTACCGGCGATATCGAATGCGTGGAGCCGCCGTTAGATCCCCTTGTCTGGGAGTGGAGAGAGGAGCCGGGGCGGGGAGCGGGGACGAGTTCTTTGAGGCGGGAGGATAAAGGGCCGGCGCGGCGTACACCTGGCGACCTTCGCGCGGTGCGGGGGCGCAGAGGGCCCAGGCGAACGGTGCGGCGCGGCCCTTCACAGCGTGGTCGACTGGAAGTACGCAAGATTTCGTTCATGTTCCTATTTCCAACCGACTATAGAAATACTTGCTCTCCTGGCATTCGTAAATTCTAAAGTATTACATACTAAAGTATAAAGCGGAATATATTGTCCAATCCTAAAAAACAATACTGGTCACATGGGATTCCTCAATGAGCACGTTTTACTGTATCAAGGAACGCACGAGACACGTAATAGAACAGCCCGCTCCATTGGCTTCTCCATGGTATATCTGTTCAATTCTCGGCAATCCGATTTGAAATTAGCGAACAAAATGGCAGATTTCTAGGAGGTTGGTTGCTTATATCCTGGAGGTTCTTACTCTGATTTCTTTTTTCCTATTCCAAATGTGTTCCACTATCATTATCATCTACTGATAAGATTCATTCCATGAGTGCTGAAATTGAGTCATATGGTATCGTAATATAATGATAACCCGTATGAGGGCGCAATGATGTACGTGATACTAAATATCAAACAGACCAGATTCCGAAAGTCTTGATTTCTTATGAATTACAAATGCTGCATTGCAGGTCAGTGAGATTTTCCCGATTGACAGGATTCTACACCAACACGATGAACACTTTTTGTTTCTGGCTATTCGTAATGTTAAAAAAATTACATATTAGATATTATAGCAAATCCTCTATTTTTGAATCATACTCTGATGCCCTGAGGCCACTGCGCAAAAGATCCATTAAATGCAATACACAGATTTGATGAATGCTTGAAATACACTAAAAAGGACGGTCTTCCGTTTTAGGAACGTGAATTCTCACTACGTTTGCTAAAACTGAAAGCACTTCTTGAAACGCCATCGGTTGTCGATTGGATGTCACATGCGCTCAACTGACGGACGCGAAGGTCAGTGTTTGGTCTAGAGCTATGATTGGGAAAGGGAGACAAAGATTTCTCACAAAATATAACTAAATGTATGTATGTATATCACAACAGAAGAAACAAATTTACAGAAGAAATTCAAGCCACCTAAACATAAGTTCTTAAGTTCAGCACATGCAAAAATTTTATTAAAGGGCAACCTCACTTGCGAGCAGGAAACCTTAGCTTAAGATTGGGAGAACGAATTGAATTTATTACATTCACAAGACTCGAGAAGTTAACAAGCTCGCGTTATTCTATTTGTAAAATTAGAATGCGCTGCTGTATACGACACGAACGTTTGATGAAATCCTGTTAATTTATTTTAAAAAACTCAGTAGGCAATGCCATTGTTTCCTTTCCAATACTTTAATGTTGGAAGAAAAATACAATTTTCTATCAAGGAAAATTCATTGAGTTGATGACCACGTGACCACTGAGCCGCTCCTTAATGCTGTTGAATATTTCATGATGTACTCCCGATGTGTGATCCAATGAATATTCTCAGACTGAAAATAAGTGTGATTGACACGTCTGCATACTAACTGGGCCACTAACACGGTGCACTTCTTGTCATATTCAACTTTGACCTTCGCAGGTGGCTTTTAAGGCGTGTTCTAGTTTCCTGCGTATTCTATCGTATGTATTCTAGTTTATTCCTATCACACAATGTTTACGCTAAAACCCATTTCGAGCATTCTCATACCCGCATCAAACTCTGAACCAAAACATGGATACGCAATTCGAGTATGGGATATGCCCATCGCCCGACCCTAAACAGGGGAGTAGGAGAGGAAACATCGCGCGCGGTGTATGGCGCGATGAAGCTACTGCCTTGGTAACAGGCTGGAATTGATCAAAGGAAACCATGGAATAAACCAATCAGAGCAGGCGACCTCTACAACTGAATCGGGGCTTGAAGCTAGGACCTCCCGGTCCACACAACCTCAATTACAGACTCAGCTTCTACTCTCGCTGACTACCCCGCATAAGCGGTAATGGACAGATTTCAATAGTCTCATACCTTTCCTACCTGTCCAACACTTTTCACGTGTCTGAGTACGAGAATCTCTCAATCTCCCGTCGCGTCGCCGCCCAAGGCAGATATCGCTCCTTCGGGCGTTGCCGCGTGGGTACGGCGCGGCTCGGCATGGCGGGGGCGGAGCGGGGCGCCGTAGGGCAGGGAGGGGCGGGGCGGCGGGGGCTTCGCCGGCTCTTTAGCGCGGGCAAACGAGGAGGGCAGCCGCCTCCGAAGTCGCGGCCGCCGCCGGCAGCTGCCGCCGTCCCCGTCGCCCTCAGCGCGGCCGACCGGTTCCTCACAAAGGCGTGCGCGAACGCCCTTCTCCTCGTCCTCCTCCTCGAGAGGACGAGGAGGAGGAAGACAAGGAGAAGGATGCCGTGTCGGCGAGCCTCACCGACCCCGTAAGGGCGCAGGGCTGGCCAGCGAGTTTCCGAAGGGCGCCTCCGAAGCTTCTCCTACCGACGATGCGCAGATCGAGTCCTTTCCATGTTGGACTCAATTGAATAATTCACTGGAATAAATCGGACCATTTCTTTGAGTTCACTTTCTTTCGATTGTTTCTGCGGTAACGCTACAGAAGGCATGTAGTGACAAAATGCCGAAATTAATATTAATTAATTTATTATAGTTATTGGCACGATGGGTATGTTGCCGCTCTTTAAACGGTACTGCAGGGAGAAGTCAGCGTTTACTAATAATGTAATTTAAAATACGCTTGCCCGCGAACACTCTTGCGATGGATTCCATGGTCCAATTATTGGTAATGGCATATTTTCACATTAATAACTATAGTTAACTAGAATTGAAAATTCTCCACTGTCGGGATTCGAAGGCTAGGACCTTCTGGTTAATCACTCCACAAACACAATGCTAGCTCTGACCTAAATTCAGCCGGTAAATAATAGAATCCAATTCAACGCAATCCCGCGTATGTTTTCATCATGTGATTGTGGCGTGGGTGGCTCACCCCACCCACGTGTCGTCTGAATCATCATCTCACCCATAATCATTCTTGTTTTCAATCCTTCATTCAGGGGAGGGCAAAGGAAAACCAATGCTGCGATCAACTACACAAGAAAGGGTAGCATATACATTATTGAAATTCGCGTTCATCATTCTCAATTAACAAAGAAAGAAGGTTTGGCCATTCATCCGACGAACAGCAATCGACAAAGCAATTGACACGTCAGGACAACAGTCTGTCCGCAATGGCGGCTGGGACGTTTGATTCTTGCAACTTTTGGAGATTGCCGAACAATGTTTTACAATTTATTTCTTAGATAGAATTTAGTATAAGTTATAATAAGCTTGAGGAAAATGGGGCAAATTGGGCCTCGAAACGTCGTATTTTTGAAATGTTAATAAATGGATATTAACTACAATATTTTATTGAAGAATCTGTTTGTCGGGTGGAGAACATAAATATAGAAGACTTCTCTCACCTACGCTCAGAAAAGAAGTAGGGCATTCATCCTTTTGCCCATAAAGCAGCACTCTTTTCAACACAGAAACGACGAACAGTTGTAAGAAGAAAAGAGACATCGTTCGCAAGAGTAACGGTACACCCAATTAAAATTAATATGTGTATTCCCATATTCGGCAAATTACTAAATTGATGGCCATTGTACGCTTGAGACATAAAACTCACGCAGTATCACTCAGATATACGATATTCTCTTCAGCAGATAGCGCGTGATAAATATTTTCTTAGAATAGCCTTCGACAAGCAATCTCAGTTATTGTTCTAGGGTTACGGAAGTTGCCGAGCTGGAATTACTTTTCCAATAAATCGAACATCATAACCAAGAATGAGTTTCGCTGGTATCTAAAGAGTAGTGACAAGCGATGATGTGTAGATATTACTAAAATATTCCCAATTTGATTGTTACAATTTTCGTTTAAATTATTGTTTTTTATAGAAAAAATATGTTTCCATTTGACTTTCGAGGTGCTTTTCTTTCATATTTGTTATGACAAGTAATAAAAAAAAACTTTGGAACGAAAGTAAGGTACATTTTTTCTTGCATTTATACCTATCAGACATACACAAGATTTATTTCCAGCCATATTGGTTGCTTCGTCGAAGTCACAAAAAACTAGATTTTCGTAAACAAGGCCCCAAGTATTTATAGTTCTGAATTTATGGCATATACGATAGCACTTGAGGTAATTTGAAGATAATCAACATCAGAGACATGGACTGGAACGACTGTTTTTATACATCTGACATAAATTGAAATACATCTTTTTTTGAATCAGTACTTTCATCAGCCATTCGGGAGAATTGTTTCCGGAACATTCATCGGCAAAATCCGAATCTACTACTCCTGATACTCTGCAAAATGAGTCAACTTGAGCGATTTTTGCCTGATTCACACACACATACGTTTGAATTCAACACTGGAAGGCACAGTGAGGCAAGGCGGTCGAAAACTTAGACAGACTATCCCAGCAGTTTCTAGAGTAGATTAAGAAGAGATCAAAAAATTCGAAATAGCGTATCCTCCAGGTGAAATGGAAAAAATAGAAACGGAAAGTCATGGTTGTCTCAGCACTTGATGTGACCTGTAGGTGTCACACCCAGAGACAATTACAAAAATTCTACACCTTATAAAGCGGCACACTCCATCATAAAAAGTATATAATATGGAAAAGACGACACTACAGGGCATCGCTCACATGCTGTGCAGATATCTCCCCAATTCCCAAGTCCTTGGATAGGACCTGTATCCTGCGGAGGGCCCACCATTCTTTTCGTCATTTTTGTTTTCTATCGCCCATTCACGTTTACTACTGCATCTATTCGCGAAATAGTCCCACCATTCCTGCTTCGAAAAATTCTCACTCAATTACCCCCAAAGCACTCTCATCGCGATATTACGTAATGAATGCAGGGCGCTCGAGTGTCGTCCCTGGGCAGACCGCAGCGGCAAGGCAGCCCGGCACAGCGCGGCGGCAGGACGGCTGTGGCCCCGACCCGAGAAGAGAGCGACCGCGGAAGGGGAAGGGGAGGGGGATGGGGTGGCTGGCGGTCGGGGGGGGGGGGGGACCTGTGGCACTGGGGGGCTGGCCGGCGGCGCCGGGGCGGCTGGCCGGCCGTCGGGTGGTGGCCACCGCGTCGCCAGGGTCACCTGGCACCCTCCAACACTCCACGCCACGCTTCAAACGTCCAGTGGCCATTCCTATCTTCTCGAACCAGGAATAGGAGGCCATTCCTGCGGTCCTCGCATGATCACATTAGAGCAATTAATGACGACAATAATCCACCTGCTAGAGTGCTGGCGACTTTTGCCTCTAATGCGAGAGGCTTTCCAGAATAATATTGTTCTGAAACAACTACGTAAACAATCATTTTTCATGGTTACATATTCAAATACTTTGTTTTTACAGTATTATCAATTAAATACTTTTCCTTTCTCGTCTTACTATGTAAAAAAGAAAATATTGTACCTGTGGACCGGAAATTCGCGATTTTTCGACAGAAAATTTCTTATTCGGGGTCCTAGTAACGTAAAGATAGTTTTTGTTCCTAAATATAGTAAATGACTGCCTCTCACACAATGTGTAGTCGGCATCCATGTTTTGGGGGTCCTTGATGCCCGAAAATCGAATGACGACAAAACGTATGTCTAGGGTTAATTTTGGCGCCTAAACCATTCTCACCATTTTCTCCAAAACTGATAATCCCCGATCGATCTGAACGAACTCGAGGATACACGAGTTCAAAACGGATATTTAGATTTTGGGGAGTACTAGACATGAAGCCTCAACATTTTCTAAATTTTCTCAAAAATGGCACCAAAATTCTGGATTGAACCTCGTCGGATAGATAAATGCACGCTGGCATACTTCTCGTTTACGTCGAAATCTCTGAATTTTCGTTCATTACAAACGTTTGAAATAATGCGAGAAATTATGTGCTGTTGAAGATCCACCAATTATTCTTAGCTTTGCTCTGTAATGTAATGCAATATCGATTGACCGTCTGTTTTCGTTAGGCTGAAGCCAGGGAAGGTTGCAAGAGCATCAATTGCAATCACTGCTCACGCAACGCTGCATACTAGCATCACTCATCGTGCCCACGACACTCAGAACCATAGTCATTCTACCAGTATCGCGACCATTTTATTCTGTCGTTTGACATTATCTAGTCAACATCGGAAGTGCAGGAACCCGGGAGCATTGTCCTAGTACGTGAAACCGCTGGCTGTGGGTTGGCATCCCGCATAAGACGTGGGTGCTTCTACTGTGTTTGTGGCGTAATTGGCTTCTCCAACCGCCACGTATCCCATACAGGACCATTAATTTATCACCATCACTCACCCTTCACGATCATCATACGGTGAAATGACAAACTTTTATTGCTATTGCTATATACATTGTCAGAAAATGAGAGGAAGACATAAAACTCGTCCCTCCCCTACACTCGTACCCTACACAACGTTAGAAATTATATTAACCGCTGGAAATACGAGCCCAATCTGTGATTCAATGTAGGCGAATCTTGAAGAAAGGCTCCATAGTTTCCATAAAATATTGTAGAAGGGACAACCAAGATTTTTCTAGAGGGAGGGGGACATGCAGTGTCCATTCGATATTTTCTTAAATAATTTTCCACATACGCTGAATTAAAAACTTGAATTACATGAAAACTGATTGAAAACTGAATTAAAAATTGTATCTGTTGGTACATTGTTATTTAACGTTCAATTGAGATATTGAATGACTTTTGTTTCCATACAAATTTAGTAAAAACTATATTTGTGAATATGTGCAATAGCTGTAGCACACTCTCCCCCAGAAGCCGAAGACCCATATTCACAAATTCACTTTTCACTAGTTTTGTGTAATAATCCAGAGGGAGGGGTTTAAAGCCTCATGAACTGCCCCTTTGGGTGCAACACTGAATACAGTGAGAAGCTTGGGGAGGCGGTCCTTTGCTCCGGTAGGTGTGGCTAGTGCTCGCAAAGTTTAGCAAAACATCGATATATCAATACTTCGATACATCACCAAAAGGTTTTCGATGTGGACGAAAACATCGATGTTTAAATATGATGATACATTTCGAAGTAAAATGTCGTGATTCTGTGATACATAGCACGTCAATAAAGTTTATATTTTCAAGTAAATTCTGCCTTAAATTGAACTGTCATCTTAATTTTCTGATTAATTTTCTATGGCGTCAACGTTGAAATCGCAGTTAAACGATATTGCCACGTGCAAAATAATACACAAGAGAAATAGATTCTGGAAATTTTATTTATATCATGAGATTTTTTAACATCGTTGTTTCCGCCTAAATACGGTATTTACACGACTCTAATGCGCACCTTTTTTTACCAAATGTAATACTTAAAATCGTGGGGAGCACCACATTAGATTGAGTTCAAATAGCCAGTAACTTCATTCAATTTTTTCGTTTATTACATCACAATGGATTGCTGGAGTTTTCAAATTCAACTTCGTTTCATTTATCATTGGCCTATTCTTATTATTGATGGTTTTTAGTTACGATAAGGACGGCAATCAGAGAAGAACGTCTTATGATCCATTGTATTACATAAATTTAAATAAAACACCATACCTATTATTCAGTCATTGGTGGTCAATACATTCAATATAAACGATTTTAAGTTTCAAATATGGGTTGCGCATTAGATTCGCATAAATACGGTACATAGAACGGAAGAAAACATCGATGTTTTAAAAACATGGATGTGTTTTGCTATCCCCAGGCGCGGGCGGCCGGCAGCGGCTGGGCTGGGCTGGGCGTCGGGGACGGAAGGCGGGGCGTGCAGCCTCACGGAGGCAGGCGGCCAGCTGAGAGCTCAGCTGCTGCGGGGCTGGGCGGCGGGCGGGGGCCCCTCGCGACGCCGGGTGCACACCGGCACCACGCCCCCCCCCCTCCTCCTCCGCCGCACGTGGAAACTGTCCCCTCAGCGAGGGGTTCCTGTCCGGCACCGAGTGACTTCATTGTTCAGCGTTGCACGTCGTCGCCCGAAGCCAACGAACAATGTCGGAATTTTCTTTCGGAGAGAGCTCCACGAGCTAAACCGATGAACACCGATATTATGTAAACGTGTTTGAAACCGTGTTGAAAATCCACCACGGTTTCTTCTCCATGGAATACGAAAGATCTGCATTTAATATACTAATTAAATATTCATTCGAATCAGCGCTGCACGCCCCGCAGACGCTGGTGTCAAATGCACAATACGTAATATTTACGCAAACTCGACACGTTACAGCTGACCTTTTGACTTTCAAACTTCATCAAAGAACACTCGCGGGCGCCTCCACCTGTGTTACGAAAGAAATATTGACTAAAGGGGCCGCTCAGTACAGTGTCAATTAATGTGGATCTGCTAGCGCCTGGGCCTGGTATATTTTGCATGATTCTCGATAGTGGAAAACAAGCAGCAATCTGATTCAGACACATTGGAGGCCATGCCAAAAGATAGCTCTGAAGGTGAATGGTAAGTGTGAGTTTAAGAATGTTTGGAGTGTAATAATGACTGTGGGAATTATCAATGTACAATGTATGTTTTGATTCAGACAATGAGTGCAATCTTTGAAGCCTGTGCACCTCTGATGTAGATTGGTTATGTTATGTAATGGTTAATTTAACATTCCTAAGCGATCATATGACAATGAACTGATTAACACAATACACGCATGTTTCTTTTTATTTTCGGAGGAAAATTTAGCTCTCCAGATACGCTCTCATGTTCGAGCGATAGTAGCGAAAGTAGTTCAGAGCGATAGCACACCGCTTCCAATCAACATGCAAATTACCAAATCCATTTAATATAAGAGATTGTACATTTGCCCACATTCACACAGTTTTGATAGTGTTATTACTCCTTTAAAATTTTCATAAAATGCCCGATCTTCGAAAGATGACGCTCCCATTCGTTCTTACGACATTATTAACCCGCTCTCAAATTACTCAAAATAAATGCGTTTTTCCTTTGGAGTATCTTCAGAGTATACTTATTGTGGCACAACAGGCATTCTGGTACTTGTTGGAACATACATACGTGCGCTAAAGACGCCGTACAAAACTCAATCCGTTTCGTAGTTCTGACGTTGAAGGTCAAAACGGCCTTTAGGATTCCATAAACTTCTTGCCCCATCCTGGTGTGAAAGAGACAGTCACGAGGAAGGCGAGAAAACACAAAAGAGAAGGGAAAATCAGACTATCAGTGTGGTGTATTCACTCTTCAGACAGAATGATTTATGAGAAAAGAAAAGCGCAAGGTAATATTTATAAGATACACAATTGTTACGCAAGACAATTAGATGTAAAATTTCTAAAAAGAAACGAGAACAAATATAAAGGGACAGAAATATAATGCCAAATGATTTGGTTATATGAATTGTTGAACTGACCATATCTCGCCCAATTGAAACCTCAGTTGACAGACAGCTTTGAAACAAATCACTGTCTAGTAAAACAAATTATATGTGCACATTATGTCTCCAGTAATACTCATTTTCCCATGACGATTTCCCTGCAGAGTGTAGAGTAACAGCGCACATTTAATACACAAGACGTTGGCAAAATCCATCCTTGCTTTGCATACATTTAGCACGCACGCTCAAGTCTAGCATACCCACGGTCTCCTGACATGGATATTTCTCCTTCAAGATAGTAAGGGAAAGAGGATCCTACAACTATGCTTGCTGCTGGCTTTAAATGCTGACTTGTTCCAGTTGCTGATGCATACAAGTATCTAATTCCGTGGACTTTCACCTCGCGCTGTCCTCGGCGCGTACGCGCGTTTTACAAGTAAGGTAGTTTAATTGCTGCTGCTCCTAGTTGACAATGAAATATTGGGCCAGACAGAACAAATTGACCATAATTTATTCATTCAAAGGCTAACCGAATGAGAAGACACATTACGATGTAAAGTGGAATGAAAGGCAAGTTAACATTTTGCCAAACTATGAAATAATTCATATCTCCTTCGGAAAGAAGGCAAACGGCATCCTGGCACCAATATTTCAAAGCAAATAAAAATTGTCTCATAAGTTTTGTCATACCTAGACCGATAAACGCAATTTCGAACCTTGGGAAGCGGCTAGGACATCAGCATTTTAATCAACTTTTTCACAACCTTAGTAAAGGCTATTCCAAAAAATTTGCACTATTAATCAGAAAAGTATAAAGAGCCAAATGTACTATGAAACTCGCAGTTTGTAGAGAAAATATTTTATTGCTCAAACTTTTTAAACTATGTAGCCTTGCTACTTGCATGTACGACAATATTACTTGAAAATGTGTAATTTAATTTCTTTGTCTTAATAAACTGCAAGTAGAACCTTTGGCATACTGAAAATTTGAACTTTTGAAAATTTTAATCTTGAAACATTATGAGCAACGATTTCCCAATTATTTTAAATAATATTTATTGTTACAAGCACTTTCATAACAAACGCGCCAGTCACCTCTTCAGGCAAGTGCCTAGTTGCCAGAGGGTAAATCCGTCCCACGACTGAACGATGCGACCTCTTTAGCACCCTTGCTCTACTGGAGAGCCACCCTTCTGGAAACAGGGGCGAGCGCCAACGCGGCAGAAAACGAGAGTAATACACCTTTCAGAAGCCAGTTCCATCTCTCATTCATTCTCTCTGGGTAAGTGGATAACTGGACGCGTCGCGCCGCCGTTTAGCGGTTGTTTCATACCTTAACCCGAGCAAAAAACCTGTCCGACTCCTCGGGGACCGCGCTGGGAAAGCCGCGTCCACGCATGCCCTACTGCGGCACAACCTTTGTTAGCAAGCGCGTTCCATGTGTGCATCCAACAACTCAGGTCGGGATGAGCCCTTCTCCGCGGTCGGATAAAGTTTAGTAACAATATTCAGAAATCAAATTGAAATTTTTGACTGACACATAAGCAGGCGGGTAGTGAATGAGCATTTTGGCTAGAATGAAGATAGTGTTTTCAGAATATTGAAAAAATAATTATTGAATTAAAGCTGTTGTGCTGTTCATAACAAATCAAAGAGAACATTTATGTTTTGTTTCTTGTTTTCGTATTTGCATTACGTATGGTATGCGAAACAAATAATGTAGTACATGATAAGCATCATATTGCAGAAATCATGCGGTGACCAAGAATCTAAAGAGGGATGATATCGAGGATGATTTTACAAAAATCTAACAAGGGATTCCAATTAATTCTAGGAAACAAGCACATCTCTATAAACGAAATACACGAACGTAAAATACTTCCTCGAAACTTCTACGATAACTTTCAATAACATGCATTTTTAACATTACTTCAGCCACTGATTCCATCTACAATCATATTTACGTTGTTGCGTTCCGCAGATGTGCGGCAGCCAGCATGTTCTCTTCGGACTGCCAACTACACTCGAGGGGGCGCAAGCGCTCCTGTTGGAAACGAAGGGGCCGAAACACGTAGAATCCTGGGGAGACGGAGTGGTTCAGAAACCCAACCCTCCCGGCACGATTCGCCTCAACCAGTTCTGGGCGCCTCGCCGCACTGTGGTCTTCTACCGAGAAAAAAAGGGCCAATAACAGAGAATGCAATCGAAACTGCTCTAAATATTGGATTCAAGGTGTGGTGGATTTTGAATCTGCTCTCGCACTATTTGCAAAATTCCAAATTAAGAACTGAAGACTGCGCTTTAGGTGTGGAAAAATTATTAACATATAAGACATCTGTTTACTAAAAAATATACTTGCATACAACAATCTACTGAAAACGTTTAAAAAGCAAAACTTTATAGAAATGCCAATGAAATAAAATAAATTAAACGTAATAAGTGAATGTCGTTACCACAAAAACTAGCACTAATCCCATCATCTGATCCTCATTAAAAGCAATTGAAAAGCTTATTTCCAAAGCGAGGACAAATCTTCAAGAAACACACATTTTCAGGAAGGAAATATTCAAAGTCGGCTTTATAGTTCGTGATAAAATTGAGTGTTTTCGGATACCGTATAACCTGGGACAAACACTATTATTAAACAAGTTTTGCGACATGATAAGAGGCATCTTAAGAATATATTAATACGTCAAACAAGAAAAAACAGAAATGGAGCTATTTTGCCTAGGAAACTCTCTGCAATTCGCAACAAGATCGAATTCACGTACTGTTCTTTATTTCCTGATTTAGTTTACTGGGTGATGGGGTAATTTTTTTTGGGTGTAAGACGTGACTCCGTACTATTCTAAACCGCAATACGCCGCCCTACGGACGCCGACGAAAGCGGAATCCGCTATTACCTACAACGCAACTGAATACTATTCATCGTCACATCGCAGAGAACCGCACAATTTTCATTCTCTGCCTGCAATCAACATGAAAACATTTTCTCCGCAAGCGCCACTTAAAAGAGAAATTCGGAACCTCGCCATTAATATTCACCGTCCCGAACAAAGGCAACGCCGTTCTCTTGTCCGGCTCATCCCCCCGCCGGGTCGCCCTGAGAAGGCAAAACCTTCCCCAACCCCCAGTGCATTTCTCCGGGGCGTTTCTTCGGCGGCGGCATGGCGTCTCCTCCTCCTCCTTCTCGTCCGCCACGGGGCATTGGAATGCGCTGGAAGAGGAGACGGCGAGGCGGGTGCTGGCAAAGCGACCAAAAGGAGCGGCGAGCGCGCACATTCTGGGCGGAGGGGCGGCGGGTGAAGAGCGCGCGTGCGCGCCGCCGCCACCGCCGGACGCGACCATTTTCATTTTCATTTATTTAGCCTTAAAAAACGAGAAAATAACTTTGAATGTTAGGACAGAAGTACAATCTGCGCACGTTTGCTTCAGCTCTCGTATCCCCCCCCCCCGTGTATTTTACTCCCCATGATCATGAGTACAGTTTGAGATTATTATTAAGGGTGAAAAAACAGGATGGCAACATTTGAAAACTATGTATTTTCCATCCCGAGTAGCACAAAACAAGTATTTGACTCCGCAAAAGAATTACAGATTTTATTTTAAAGTATTGCTGACGAAATAAAAAACCCACACCTCTCCACCCTACTCCTCCAGTCACAAGCAAAAAGAGAGCTCAATAAAACGTGAGTTTAGCGAAGCTACATTTATGATCAAAAGAAAAACGTTACGACATGTCAGTACTTCCTCAATGGATCATGGGACATTCAAGGAAAAACCTCCTCGAGATGTGTCATTGACACAGAAGCTGCAGTAAACACACATACAGGAAATACACATATACAAACGGTAAACAATATATTTATATCACTGTTAAAAAAATAACATTTTCATTTTTGATGGTCAACATAATACCTTATTGCATAAAAACGGTCAACATAATACCTAATCGCACAATTCTAATTTACATGTATTCTTGGTTAATATCTTATAAAATATTGTTTTTATGACAAGAAGGGGGGAGTCTTAACTTTCATAATCTGACTTGGGTGGGAAAATATTGCCTTCTGAAACCAATTTTTGTAACTAACGTATTTTCCCATAGAAATATCACTCTTTGGCTGAATAAAACCAAACGTAACTTCCAACAAACCTACTGAAATGTATTCTGTTCTTGATAATAATTGGGATAAAGACATCACAAATCTTGTGAAAAAGTGAAATTGTAAAAAGGTGCGTGAAGATGGTAAAAGCACCTGTTGATGATAAAATATGTCGTGGAAAATCTCTGGTTCAATAGTTATAAAACATTTTTTCGTCCTCATGATTGAATAAGACGACAACACTTACCAGCAAGTGCATAGTTCGTGCCTCTACGGAAGGCATTTAACAGACTCCCCTAGAAAAGTAGCATCCAGAGCTTCATCCTCATGGTCGAATGACTTCGCTTTCTGTAAATTTGTCCACCCGCCGCACAGGAATGTATTGGAAAGAAAGAACCCGGTCTTAAAAGGAAGCTTCTACAAAGGTTCTGGTTTAGAAGAAGTTGTTTTCCTGGCAGGCCGGCTCAGTGAACTGAACAAGAGAATGGCATGTCTTTTGTTCGGAATTGTAAATAACAATCACCAAAATACACGTTAGTGCCGCAGATGACATTTGCAAATAAAACATCTAGCGAATAACACCCCGTTCATTGAAACAGTTTCCACTACTTGCATGCATTATAGAGAGTCGCTCTTTTACCAAATGATGATATGTTATGCACAATATAGATGGTGGAAGAGGAGCGCTAGTTACTAGAACCCTCTTCATGAGTTCTTGTAAAATTTTACGATGATACACAATAGCCAGTAAACATAAGAACACACATGGACGAGTCAGTAACAATGGTAAGGACACCAGCAATGAAACAGCGTTGCCCTCTCGATGATATCAGAGCGCGCTGTCGTTGCCAACTCCAATACCCTCTCCCACTACCTGACCCTGATTGCACCACGCGAGCAGTGATATCAACGTCCGAATAAATGCAAATCAAACTTTATTAAATCTTCACAGACATCGTTCCCTTCGTAAGATGACAGCCTCTGGCAACAAAAGCATCGTCTAAGATCGACTAACAATTAAACAAGCAGTAACTGCCCTGCGTGAAAAGGAAGCCCACAGACGCCGTGGTAGTGCGCAGTCGTCATTTCGTTCGCGCGCTGTTTCTAACGAGAAGTCGTATCATTTCAACACGCCGGGGTCATCCTGACCTTTTCTCGTCTTACGAGGGGCGCCCGGAGGAATCTTGGCTCCACGCGCGCTCGGGCGCCCGGGGGGCGTCTCGTAACACCTCCGCCTTAATCTTAACACCACAGCGCGCGGGGCGATCGGGGTGAGGGGCGGGGCGCATGCCATCGTCATATCGCGCAAACAACGATAATTCCCAGTTCCTGCACCAAACTAGTGTTTACATGCAGGGGGCTCCTCGCAGCTCACCGCCGCCGCCGCCGCGCTCGCCGAGAGCGAGCGAGCGAGAGAGAGAGAGAAAAAGAGAGAGAGAGAGGGGGGGGCGAGGAGAGAACAGCAGAGGGCGATGGCGTAGGTAAAAGAGGGGAGGCATAAGCGGAGGGAAGAGCGAAAGGGAAGTGTGGTAATGGCAGCGGCGGATTTACCATTTTCGATGCCCCAAGCTAAAATATTTTTGAGGCCCCTATTTACTATCGACAATTACATTTTTTGGATAATTAACACTATATTAATTATTAATGAAAAGAAAACTGACTAAAATATCGTTTACGCGAAATCAGAAATAGTATCGTAGTAATATTTTAACCCTTCTAAGCTTACTAAATAATCTTTCATCTGCAAAATGGGTAATCATTAAAGTAAAAATAATTCAAAACCGAACCTCAACTTCTCACTCCAACCCTAACAGAGCCGCTAAGAACACCTCCCACAGAAGCAGGAGAGATGGCGATGCTCGAAGGCGGGACTGCGACGAGGCGTGAGGAATAGCGACTGCACGGCGCGGGCAAACGCAAAGCGACGGCGCCCCGCTAGCAGGGGACACGGCAGCAGCAGGGATGGTGGCGGGGCAAGCCAGTCAACAGCAGGGCGCGAGGGACGGCGGCAGCGGGAGGTGGTAGGCAGCCGCGAGCGCGAAGCCGGCAGCAGGGGGGGGGGGGGGGGGGCGCCAAGTCGACAGGGTGATACTGTAGCAGCGGCGACTAAGGTCAGGCAGGCGCAAAGCGCAAGGCGACAGGCGACGCGTTTGTTTCATTGATTAAGCGATTCCGGGAGCGTCATTTCAAAGGGCATTAGTCCGGAAGTGAATGCTTGTTTTTTATTGCGAGAGGTGGCGGTGATCTTCCTCCGCTGGATGGCGATAACCGACGCGATTCGCCGGCTTGAGGGGTTATCCCTAATCAGGTATATCCCACCTGCGTGGCACCGCCCCAGCCGGGACAAGCTCTAAGCTCCCGACATGTGTGGTAGTGTAGCGTATGCGAGTGTATGTGTAAGGGGCGAGGATAGAAGAAGGAGGGAGGAATGATCGCGCGCGGTGCGTGGCCCGTTTGTTAGGGTTCTACTTGGACATTCGCCTCGTGTTGATCGGAGAAACCAAGGGAAACTGTCGATGGGAGCAGCCGGCCAATTAGACATAATTATCCACCAGACAGCGACTGAATTCGACCTAGCTGTTTATCCAGAGTCGAAACCTCTTGCCACCGTCGGAACACGGCGGGGCGGAGCGGAGCAGGGCGGGCTCTGGTCGACGGTGGCGGCGACGGCTGTGTGTTTTAGGGCTGCATTAAGGAACACGTGTGGCAGGGGTGCTGGGAGGTAGAAGTAACCCGTTCTGGGTTCCCGGCCGAAGCCCATTCACGCGGCCGCGGCTCCGGCCGAGGGGCAGGCGAGGGGAGCTGGAAGGTGGTATCCCCGAAAAAAAAAACACACACAAAAAACGAAGATAAAAAACACAGCGTCCCCCACCACCCATAGAGACTTTCTTCGAATGGCGGCGCTGATGTTGATCATAGATGCATCCCATTTAACGTCATGCGTTTATTCGTCCCACATCGTAAACGGCAAAGACGATGAATCGCCTTTTTCTTCTATAGAAGTAGTAAAACTCTTGAGAGGCGGAGTCAAGCGAGGCGTAGGGCAATAGTCTCTTGCAACTCTGACTTCTCCACGTCCGAACGTCCATTAACGAGTTGGTGAGGATGTGGACGTTCGAGGGCTCATACGCTACTTTGCTTGTTCTCGACCCTTACTATTTTCAATCTCATGACGTCGTTTTGCAGCATGACGCTGTGACCATGTAATGTAGAGTGAAAGCAACAAAAAAGGGAAATAATAGTCACATTTCCATCCACACACATTTAAGGCGGGCTTGTTGAGGACAGTACGTAAGACATCCAGTCAATACCACAATAACTGTGGACATCATTAAATTACCTCTGATGAATGGTCAATTAAGTTTTTCACGATATTGTAATGAAGCGCCTACAAATATCATTTAAAAATAAATCATCTCACAACCAAAAGTAAAATACTGACTCCTAAATGGCGTTGTGATGGTTCCTGGCAGCAAATATTTGAAAACGTTAGGTGGTTGAGTTGGGCGCCCGTGTGGAGCCAAATTGGAAACTTCCCAACAATATAGCCCATGCCAGGGGGTTGGGCAATGGAGGAATTTCCATTAGGAAACAAAAACAACATACAACCTGAAATGAAAGATTTGCTGAAAAATAGTTTATGGGCCATCGTCCTTCTAAAAACTACGCATTCATAGAAAAAAAGACGTTATCTTCTTTCATTTACAATAATACATGCACAGCATTAATTTCGAACGTTCTTCATAAAAAAGCTTTTCATTACTTTTGTTCAATTTTCAGCGCCCTGCAATTTATAGTTTTTCTAAAACTTCCATTAACGCTTGGTTAATGTTTTCGCATACACGTGAGGGGTTTATTATGTTTCATTGGGCAACCTGACCCTTCCCGCACGATCTGTCGGAGTGTGGTCTAGGACAAACAGACACAGTAATTACGTTACATTCCCTCCGCATTAATGCACTGGTTGCGAGACTGGCGTCATTAAGGACTGCTCTTCTAAGTAACAGCCTCTTTTTTGTCTGAATGGACGAGATGACTGCCACTGACAGACGAAGGAATTATTCAAGCTTACACTTCTATTATATGCGTGATTCATTTGCGATACAATCCAAGGCGATCTCTGGGACAAACTCGCCACAAACGTTAATCGTACAGATACAAACAATCTTGATTGGTAAAAAAGTCTTGTTATCAATGACCTACTGAATCTGACAGGGCAGATGCATTTGCCGACAAAGAACAATTTCAAAAGCAAAGCTTGCATTTTATCGTGCAATGTGACATTGTAAGAATGTAAATTAGGCAACCTCTTAGTTTGTATACATATTCACGCTAATTAACGTCAAACGTTAATGAAACTACTACATAACTTGTAAAAGTATTTAAAACAGACACTATAATAGTATTTGTTTTGACAATTCAACCCTAATTGGGGTATTTTTCAAACAACTCAGGTATACGACAAAATGCATTCTGCTTCCAATAGGGGAAACACTTAACGTGCAGGATACAGACAGATAAAACTCTTACATAAATAACACTAAATATTCTATATATCCAAGTAACTGATAGGGATTCTCAAAAGTCCACATCGTCCCAATTAAGTGCGACCGTAATTGATACGTAAATGTCAACACATTGTTAGATTTTAGTAGTATCGCTGACTTTATGACAGAATTTCCCTTTAATTTTGAACGGGACAATGCACCAATCATCCAGAACATGTGACGAAAACGCGAGGGGACACGTTCCGCTTTAGCAATGGCCCTGACCTTCACCTCAAACGAAACTCGATGTCATAAGGAGCGCCCAGGACTCCGTGGGTTGCAGCTGCTGACACACCCACACACAGACGTTGCTCGCCGGATCGACAAGAGCAGCCGCCGGGATCATTGAACATCGGCGCAGCCGGGGCTTTGGAGATACCGAAACGGCGCTGCGTTGGCCTGTCTTTATCCGCGCTGTCTCCGCTCCGCGGCGAAGCGCCCAAGAATGGGAGATATTTTAACGTGCTTGTAATCGGGATTTTTAATTTAGGGGACCCTACGCTTGAGTTACTGGGCGGCCCCTAGTAATATTGAAATACCTTACATCTAAGCAACATGAACTTCAGAAATACGATTTAAAAATTGTGATATTAAAGTAATAAACAGAACAATATTACGAAACACCAAATAAATGCAAAAAGTAAAAATAGGGGAAGATACAAATTCAATAAAAATATATAAACGTAATCTATAATATGAAAATTGTCGTGTCTGTTTTCAAAATAACTCTTTTCTAAGCTTATAAGGCAATTTAGTTCATATAAAAATTGTATTTACAATTTGTGAGTCCGTCCGGATTAATCTCGGGTAACGCTAAACTAACTTCGATTATACTGTCTCTGAGATATATAGTATTTTGTCGGGCATAATTTAGCCAACTTTTTCAGCTGATTATATAAGTATAAAATACTATTTATATAAAGGATGTTTGTTCAATGGGCAAATCTACATTTTTTTCCGATCTCAATGTAGTCCTAAACTCTTTAACTTTCAAACAAGAGAAAAGTTAGTGTCTACATGAGAGTTTGTACAAAATTACCCCACCTCCTTTCCCTGCAGAACCTGAGTGTGCACTCTCAGTTTTCCCGAATATCTCGGTAACATTGAAAAAAAAAAAAATGGGCCACAGGTCAAGTCTCATGATAACCTACAATAGTTTCTATTAAATGCTTATGGACTCATTCCGATGCCACAACTAGGTTGCCTATATATGGTAATTCATTTTGGAAGGTCAAAATCGAAAACTAGATCGAGCGGAGAGGGGAAGGGGGAGACGAACGGGGAAAGCGAGGAGAACGGATTACGATCACAATCTGGAAGGGTTAGCAGACGGGATGGGACGGGGCGTCGTAGAGGGTGAAATTAATCGACTTCCATTTTACACTTCACGAGCAATTCATTCCCTTTCCAGGCCAGTAAAGAATGATAGTGATAAATATGGAAAAAGGATGTGTCGGCAACGTTTTAAATAATTTTTCTGTATCTTTTTGTGTTATAAAAATCTCATTTTCATTAAAACCTGTTCGAAGCAAAGTATATTTGAGTCTAGAAACAAAATAGGAAAGTCAAACATTTCTGAAGCTTGTTGATCTTTAAGGTAATTTATTCTTTTCATATGAGAAAATGAACTTTCTACTGAGCAATAAGGAATCATGAGATAGAAGAATACCCATTTCAATTTCCACATTTGGAGATACGTATCGATATGTACCTTTTCAATGGTGTAGAGTAACAAGCGAAACAGTATTTGGGGTTTTCAGTTTTTGGAGGTCCCCAAGCTAAACCCGAAGCTAAACATTGAACTTAAACGTAAATCCGACATTATTCGTAACTGCTCCTCCAAGAAAAAGTGGGACTTCGTTCATACACCACATCACGCAGCTGTGTTTGTTTCCATCTTAACTTAAACAATAGAAACACAAGACAGCAATATTCACAGTTTTGGAAACGTAAAATTCTCCTACACATTTCGTTCACAGATTTATTTAATATGTATTCAACAGACGAATTCCATGGGACATTAACTCTGTACAAATCGCAAAGAAAAGCTAAAGTTGTATTCCCAACTGATCACTTTCCCGTGGAATCGATCCTACTCTGAAAGCGTATGCAAAATTACACAGAAGCAGAATTTCATTCCAACGACTCTCAAGATAATGTATATAGGAGAGACTGAACTAAAGTTTCCACATTATTTCAGGAGGCACACTGCGTTCTTATCATCGGAATCCATGTAAGGCGTTGTTATGATAGACTTGAAAGCCACACTCCAAAGGAAAAACAACCAAGGGAATTCGAATTTGATCCCCCATGGCATGGACATGGATGCGACGCTTGTGACGTGCGAGAAAACAGCACACGTCACTGTATCACTCCGTACCATTTATTAATTCAAAACGTCTCAGGAAGCATGTAACAGAGGACTCTGGTACACGGGCCACCTACGTCCCATCAGGATCAAGAACTAAGGGTGAACTTCAGACGAGTCATGGAATGTAGCCGTCAGTGATCGCTCTCGCTTTCCACAACCAGATACGAGTTCGTGACCCGAACAATTCGTGCACCATCTGTGCTGGGCAAAAAGGGTGAGGCGGGTGTTTGTGCGGTGCACCTGCTATTCATTCTATCCCCTGCGTTTCAGTGTACATTCCTCGTTCACTATTCTCCATCACGATTCCCCACCATTCTCAAGATCTCAACGAGTGTGAACTGTGAAATTACACGTGGAAAACCAAATAAATTTATTGAGATAGCAAAATAACGGTTTTCTTCAATATACGAATGATACGTACCTCTGTAATCAATGTTCTAAATGGGTGATGACCACGTTATGTTACTGGAAACCGTACATCAAGAATAAAATACAATAGAAGCTCTTCGTTTAACTGATTGAACGTTGTAACTAAAAGAAATGTAGAAATGAAAGCGGTGTAATAACAGAGGCTTCTCTTAACAAAATCAATATTTCCACAAACACATTAAGCACCAACGTTTGCCATTTTTTAGTGGACTCGAGAAACGAAACTGTTTTAACGATTTGTAATGTGATGGACCATTCAGGGTACTCACGCCGAACGAATCTGAAGGGACTTTGGTGACGCCAAGCTATTTTTCTTTTCAAACATTTAATTTACTCAGAATTGGGAATTATAACTCACATATGATGTCTAAGTCAACTAATCTGCTAGGAATTATTCAGTTCATTAGACATTCGATTATCATGACACTGCGTAAACTTCCCACATTTGCAATGATTTAGCAAAATATGGAAACTTTCAGTGGACGCATACCAGTAGATTTTGAACGCATATTTTATCGAAGTAACTTTAGGATATTAACGTGTCAATCTCTCATTCATTTATATTTGCAAAAAAAGTCTACGTAGATTCTTTGATTACAGTACTGATATTCTGCTGTTTGGGCTTCACATACTGTTTCGGCATTATCTTCTTGGAATTTGTACAACAGATTTGGCCACTGGTAGTCAACGGGTGAATTAAAATAGTGGATTGGCGCGTTGAGTGTGAAGGCTTAACTCACAAATGATGGGTATTGCAAGAAAGAAAGTGGGCAAATGGATAAGACAAGATGGTTCGCAAGAAACGAATTGATGATCAATAAATTCCAGGAATGTCTCACAAAACACAAGGGGAGGGTTTAAAGAAAGGAAGAACCCAGCTAGTATAAGGATTATAAATATTAAAAAAGTTCTAGTGCAACTTTGATTAGCCTTCTACATTTCCAACCCCTTTAACAATACAGCAGTTTCGACTGTCATTACATTTTTAATTCAGCATAATTACTGCCTTATTTACATAATACCTACAAATACCTGTATATTTAATAACTTCATTCGGTCTCGCTTTTACACTTTAAATAGACAAGAAACAAAATGATTAACCAACACAAAGTGTAATAACGTATACAAATAAAGTAACTACGACAATTTCCGGCATCGGCCTTTCATAAAGAAGGATCGGACCGCAGTTCTAGACTAACTCCACAGTCGCAGAAGTTTTAATTACATTCAGTAAACACATAATTAAATGTAATAAAAAATCATATACTCGGAGTTTTCAACAGACTTATTATATTCTATTTCTATCGAAAACTCCTTCACAGAAACTAACCAGGAATATACCAGTTTCAAGACACGCTATCACTTCGTGCGCTGGGAGCTACGAGCAAAAAAGTAACATGAGCTAAAAATACACACTCTCTAAGCTTTAAGTAACACAAAAAATGTTTCAGAAGAATTCCATACAGCATATAATAACAAGATTCCTTTAGATTCTCAAACAATTTAAAGTAACCACAATATATTCATTAGAAATTATACATAACTTACGTAAAATAGGCTTGTTTATTAATTTAGAAATTCATAACAAAATATTTCATAATACATTAATGCATCTGCATTCAGCAAATAATTTGCATCACTTTTCATTACTCTCTACTTAACACTCGTCAATAATGGAGAAGCCAAATTAATAACATAATTTACATAAGAATGAAAATACTATCTAATGATCAAAACACTTAAAAATCGCCTTTGGATGTAACCAAAGAAACAGTTTTTAATTATTAAATTTACATAGTTTTTAGTCACGTGAGTAAAACAAATAATCTGCCACAAAACTTTAAATGCTCCTGAAATTTCTTCTACATTACCTACATTTTCGAATTATGAGGTTGAAATTGAGTTTGATAGGACATTGCATGACAACATTTTAACAAGTTCGAAAACATTCATCGACAAAAATTAAAAAACAACCCCTTCATGTAAGTGTCGAACTCAACAGGTTGTTTAACAAATTATAGCACACGATAAACTTCTAAATGAATGACAAACATCGTGTCTGAACATAGAAATAGCAATTTTTAAGTGTCATTAAATATTATTAATAATTTCTCTTCAACAACCGCTCAAAGTAATAGATTATCGCAATGACCCCAAGTACAAAATGGCGAAAAATATTCCAGACAGGCAACATAACGATTTTGGGCAGAAATTCACCCCACGAGTACCGTGGGAATCAAGTGGAAACGGCACAAAGAAATTTGCACTTTCACTTACCTTCGCTGAGGATCACGTGCAGGAACCACGGCAGGCGCAGCGCAGTGGAGAGTCGTGGGGCTCCCACTGCAGGGCGGCGGGGCGGTGAGGTTAAGAGTGCGGCGATGCTCCTTTACGGCCACGAGGTAGCAGCTGGGCGTTCGCGAGCGGCGATGTTGCGCCTCCGGAGGTCTCGTCGCAACTGAGCGGGCGGCCGCGCAGCTTGTCCGAGTAACCCACTGCAGGAGATGTGATCGTATGAATGGGCATTCCTTTTCCGCCCCCCTGCCACTCCCTCCCCCTCCCCCAGCATGGCGTTCTTGGTCGGAGAGTAGCAGGAAAGAGAAGGCACTCCGCTGAACGCCGGCACGTTAGGGGAAGGGTCCCCCACTCCCGCGCCGCACGCACTGTGGAAGAAGTTCGGCTCTCCGGCGTTTTTCGACGTTCAGGTGCCAGGCAAACGGAGAAAGACCATTTAAAATGATTGCTGATCACAATAGAACACGTAATCAGTGAAAATGATGGAAATATTGGAATGTATTTATTACATTAACTTATAAAATAATATTTTCACTATCAAGAAAGAAAATAATTTTAAATTATAATTAAATCTATACGTTTTTACACAGTATACATAAATATATATATATATATATATATATATATATATATATATATATATATATATATATATATACGAACATTGATGAATAAAATATTATTCCACATTGCTCTCATATACAATAGAAACAAAGCTTGGACATATATGGATTTTGCTTTTTTCAGCCAGCATAATTAAAGCGTCAAATACGCTGTTGGCGGAATTGCTATGTTCGTGGTTTCATATAAGAAATAATGCTAAATTCGTATTTGTAATCCAAGTTTCATTTTGTTTAAATATTAAGAAATTGTTACACTAGTTTCGACAATGAACTACTATAACATAAAAGCATGTAGCAATATCCTTTTAAGTTATTCAATTAAATTTAACCTAGATATTGTAAAATTAAATTTTGTATTGCCTATTGGTTTCTGAAAACATCTCACTATGAGTTATATATATTTGCTCATGTTTTCTTGAACTCCAGAATCCACAAACACTCTCTTTTACCTACATACATAAGTAGGATTATAAACAAAAGATAATTAGTACAAGCGTTGTTCGCAACATCTCACAACAAGAAATGTTCACTCTCGTGTAAGCCCAGTGTGCATCGACAAACGAGCTACAGATGTTTTGCGTAGTCGCCTTATAACCAAACACCCCACATATTGCATCTAGTAAAATGAGAGCACAAGAAAAAATGCCCGGGTACTGAACATTTGTATCCGTCACAATGCTTGAGAAAATTATAGTAATCATCTTAAAACTTGAGCCCTGTCTATAATATTGAGTGATGTCAACTCTTCACGTCTCTCTCATAGAACCTACTAAAATCCGCCGCAATAATTAGAAGACAAACTCCATACATTAGTCATTTTGTTCAGCGTAAAAGAAATGTTTCTTTCTTTTCTTTCACTCATAAATGCATTGAGTTTGTCCTCTTGCATTTTTATATCTCGGTGTTCGTACATTCCATACCCTCGTAAATAAAGAAAATGTGAATATTATAAATCGTATTACATTTATGTTGGACTATAGTGCATATCAATTGCCTTCGGTACAAGCAGCAGTGCAAGATTATCTTATACGACAGATTAGCGACTTTGTTTAATTAGTTGTTTGTGTCTGGTCCTTCAATGAAATAAATGAACAGTTGATGTTGACTCCTACGGTTACCAGATTCATATAAAAAGTAAATTATACTTTCGCAAATGAAAAGGTAATACGATTATAATAAATTAACGAGATGACTCCGAACATTCAATTCTACCACACGATATAAAAGTCTTATATTCTTAGTGAAGAAGATAATTTTAGAGAAAGAAGATAATTATATGAGTTGTGTATTATATACATGTTACGCATTCGTATGCTGATGAGAGCTGACTCCAAAGATTGAGAATATCTGATATCTGACGTCAATTATTGTTCGATATGCTGACAACAATCCTTTTTAATCCGTCATACATAGTTTTTGTTTTTATTTGGTATTAAATAAATAAATAAATAAATAAATAAATAAATAAATAAATAAATAAATAAATAAATAAATAATAAATAAATAAATAAATAAATAAAATAAATACATACATAAATAAACGGTGGAAATAAATGACGGATTAGCAATTTTCGTCCAGTAACGTGCGTGTGCCAAGTAACATTAGTTGGTGCTAAAAGAGCTCGTACTTTCTCATTACTAATGGTTATGTAATACTAGTTGTACCACAATTTCTCTCCGCATTATTTTTTGGAAAACTCATTTGAAATAATAAAACATTTGGTGCGAAAAATAAAAAAAATGCAAGAAAGTAAAATATTTAAAGGTAATAAATAATGAGAAACTGATATCGTTGGAAAACAAATAAATCGAAAAATATGTAATAGTAATTATTAAAAAATATGGTACTGTAACATTCAACAAACATATAAAAGTATTCGTTTTTATTTCCACGAATGAAAAGCAGCCGTCATTATCGTGTTATCAGGGCGGCGTTACAACAATGGGTAACAAAAACAATGACCGCTTATTTATTCCTTTTCACATTTGACACAATTAAAGGGCACAATTTAAAATGAAATAACATAAATATAATATAAATATAATAAACAATTGTAATAAAATGAAATTTGAAATAGCATACTACTTATGTAGCATTCAACTGCATAAATTTTGAGCGGGCGACTGAAGGCTAATTTCTAAACGTATAACAAAATCTCCAATGTATGAAAGGAACAATGGAATATAAAATATGAAATACTATACACATTTTAACTTAGCATCCGACTGTCTCAAAACACCTACAATTACGATAAAGAAGAGCAGTATTTTCAGAGCTGGCGACTAACTTTGACGCCCAATTACTCCAAAAATACTCCCAGTTTCGAAAAATCCAAAATGACCGTATTTGAATTTCTGTTTTCATGAACACATTTCATTAAAAACAAAATTGTATCTTCATAATTGTAGTTGTAGGAAGACGCCGAAAAAAGGTTTGAGTTTTTCAATTGTCGAAAAATCAGGGTTTTCAACCAACATGAAACCTGCACCATTTCCTTAAATGTACTTCATCAACAATTTTTTTAAAAAAAACGGTGTAGCCATTTTTGAAAAAAAATTGTTTAAACAAAAATTAAAAATTGCCTATATTTCACGTAACATTAAGCGCAAAACACTCAAATTTTCGAAAAATTGTACATGATCTTACTTCAAAATATATCTTTATCGAACAGATTTTGTTAAGGGAAACATTCTCTATCTTTAATATTTTAGTTGTAGGAAGGCGCCGAATAATATTCCAATTTTTTTTCTATTTTCGAAAAATCAGAGTTTTCAACCAACATGAGACCTGCGCCATTCTCTTAAACCTCATTCAGACTATTCAGCATTAAAATTTAATAAAAATAAATGGAGCCAATTTATTGAAAAATTTGAAAATCTCTCGGTGGCTTCATGTAAAGAATTAAAATATCGGTTTCAAATTCAAGGAGCTGCGACAACAGCCAGATCGATTTGGGAATATCAATTTTGAAGTAAATCGGCTCGACGGTTGAGGGTTGTTCACGGACAGTCAGGCAGACAGACGAGCGGACAGACAAACTGACGTTTTGCCGTCAAACGATTTTTCGGTATCAATTACCCTCAAAATATGTAATATGGATACACCACGTTTTGGAGAATTTTTTCTCTAAATTTAACATTTGGATTTATCCACTTTTATGTTACTAGGGACCTGTAATAAAAGTTTTTCTGCCGAAAATTCACCGTTTTTCGCGCAGCATTACATAAATTTATCTTCTTAAGAAGTTCCTTCGTAAGCGCGAGAAAGTAAAAAATTACTTAATAATGAAACACGATTATATGAAGAATAAATTCAATTACGTATTCTGGCACTTAGCTATATTACGGGACTTGGTTAATGCGCTAATTATTAGATTCTGGAGCGACGATACTGTTGACCAAGTTGACAAGTAAAAATTGACAAAATATAGGTATTGAATATATGGGTATAAATATATAGGTATTGAAGTGGTTTTGGACATATCATTCTCAAATTCGGAGAACTGCTAAAAAATCATTACTTCCTGACATTGCGCATTCTAGCGAAAATTTCGAAATATATTCTCATTAATAGTCTGCATAATCTAAGCCGGAGAACACTAATTACTTCTTCTTTCAGAGAAGAATTATTTTTTAGTTGAATCTGCACCATTGATACCAGAGTGCATTTAGTCAAGATGTGATTCCTAGTTTTTTTCAGGTAACATTTGCACAGCATTCTTGTAAATTTGAGAAGCATCTAACAACTTAAATTACCATTTACAAGGCTGTTTCGTCGAACTGAGAGGTAACTTTTAAAGTTACATTTAAGTTTTCAGTTTGCTGCAGATACATTAATTGTATTTTTATCCTGATAATTGTATTTTTATACTGTCATTTTGTTTTAACCGGACGAGGGAGGGGGAACCCGAAGAACGTTCTATACAATCTACAGTGCGAATATGAAGTTTTCCGCAGAACAAAAATATGTGATTATTATGTAGTTCAGTGCCCTGATGACAATGGTGAATACCATAGATCTCTATCACCTAAACGTTCTTCTGGCAACGTAAATTGAATCTGCGCGCAGCTGCGTTATTTAATGTTGTCGTGGCGCTTATCACATTCTGATATTTTAGGAATATCATTGCCTGTGGTGTGATTAGAGACACGAGGGGGAGGTAGTCACGTGGGGTAGGTAAAGAGAAGTTGCAGATGTATCAGTCAATCGATAGTGAGATCACACATGTGTGTAAATACGCTAGCAAGGAGAATATTGTTTGTGGGTGTTTGTGTGTTTCTTATACTCAACGATGACTAAGAAGTCTGTTAATTCACCAAATTTTTTCTATTATGTGTGTGACGAGTTGACTAGTAACTCTCAAAGGCATACCCATTCCCTGATCGTCAAAAAGGCATACGTGTTGTATTTTAAAACAAAGGTAGATGAGGGTAAGTATTGGGCATGACAGAACTGTTCTCACGTTGCTCCCGATATTTAACAGGCTGGTTGCATGGAACCCATCCATTTATGCCATTTGCCACACCACAGTTGTGGAGGGAAGCTAGAGACCAAATTACAAATTGCTACTTTTTTTAACGAAAGTAACAGGAATCTCCAGTAAATCAAAACACAGTTCCTTAACAAGTGATAAATATCAAAACACAATTTTTTAACCAAATTTTGAATCTGCAATGCGCCCAATTCCATATTTTGTTTCTCTCCCAGATCCAAAATCACCAACGAAATGGACACTGGAAGATGAATCAGACGATGATAGTGACAAACCGGCGTGTAATCAAGAACTTCGTGAACACGAAGATCATGAAGTTCCTGATTACACGCCATCTGCAGCAGTTTCAACCACAACCATTGTCGCAGGCAGAATTGAACGATCTTGTAAGACATCTCGTAATTGTTTCAAAGAGCCAAGCAAAATTACTTGGGTGTCGTCTTTCCTTCATTCCCATTTGGATTTCTTCCCACCTAATCTTGGAGATGTGAATGATAAACATAGTGGGCAATATCACAAAAATATCTCTGCAATGGAAAGACGATATAAGGGAAGATGATCTCCAAAACTTTTGGCGGATACTTAATGCTGGACTGCAAGAAGATACACCATCCTCCCCCAAACTGAAGGTTTCCAAGAAATGTTTCCAATTTGGAGGTACATTTCAACTTTTACTCGGCTTTCTCGTACTATTTTCGTTTTATGTTTAGTAATACAAACAATTAATTACAAAAGCAATTTAATAAAACAATCTTTGTAATAAAAATAATTTTTGTTACATGATCTGCATATTAATCAACTACAGATTTCTCCTGTCTTGTTTCAGCGTCATTTCAAAGATTCTCGAAAGTATTACATGTGGCGTATCTCTTCCAGAAAAAATGGTACGCGACTGAAAAATTCTAATTTCATTTGCGTATGTGATTTTGTAAGGAACATATACTTTCATCTTGCGGCCAGGCATGAAGTTCAAATTTATTTCGCTGTGATATTAGTAATTGGATCTACTATCGTACCGGCTTTGATGGTATAGTGGTTATCATGCCGGGCTACTGATCCTAAGTTCGCGGGTTTAAACCCGGTCGAAGTACGGGGATGCCCGGGTCCGAGTCGCACCTCGGGCATGATTGGGTTGCGTTCGTCCTTTTATACCCTTATCATCAACATCATATCGTGTCGTACTCATAGTTACCATATCGTTACACACAATAATGGTCGCTAATGACCTATTAGTTGATTTCGGAAAACGTTACAGAAAGTTATTTAAAGCGCTTTATCTAACAATTGCAATTGTACCTACAAATTGGGAGAAAAGCGCATATTAATGCTGTGAGATATATTTTAATAAAATTACGTTTGTGTAATTAAAAAAACAACAACCAAACAATAAAATACCCCAAACTTAACTCTACGTCACATCAAAGAGTGCAATAAGCACTATCCGTTGGAAAGTTTGAAGAAAAAATTGGAGCTATTTTTGAGAAAAAGGCGTCTGAGCGTTTCTGGAAATGCGGAATTTTGAGGTCTTTTCCCAGAAAACTGACGAGTTTCCGAGAAACTTTATATATGATTTAAAGCACTTGTACTCATAAATACAATAATGTAAACAAATCGTTGCTAATATAAATATTAACGACGTGTGAGACAAGTGAAGAGTGTACGTGTTTGTAATTTTTGAAAAAGCAAAACGAAAGAGCAATATTGAATTCATGTCATCTTATAGAGTACATTTAGCACTATTTCTACCAAAAGTTTAAAGAAAAAAAATTGGAGCCGTTTTCAAGAAAAAAACGTGATTTGTTATTTTTTAATGTTGCATATTGCTCGCAATAATAGAAATAGCGAAAACTACTGAAATATTTTAAAAAATGTACATTACCTTTTTTGAGAAAATCTTGACAATCTCTCAGGGACTTCATGTAAATACGTTATGTAATATCAGAGACTATATGTAAATACTCAACGTTAGAGAAAGTTGTTTTTTTTTTTAAATCGCAGCCCCTCGATTCGAGCCAGAACGACTGATGTATATCCATTTTAGAACAAAATCTTACGTACGGTTTAGGGGCTAATCGTGATCACAGGTGGATGGACGGACGTTTTGATAAAAACAACTCTTTCGGTATCAGGGGATCCCAAAACATATATTTCCGTTGAAATATTGAAATCGATTTTCCGCACTATTACATATATCTATACTATATTATCTATACTACATATATTAGTCTGTATATACGTGTGTGTACAAGAAAGTAAACAGTCGATACATTTTGTTTCTAAGTATTGTAAATTTTATTTCCCAAGTATGTTGTGTGATTCGTGATAGATTCCACATGTTTTGGGTCCTTGATACGGAAAAATTGGTTTACGCAAAACGTTTTGAAAAATTCAAAAAAAACTAACAATCCAAAACTACAGTATTGATGATAGATATTTTTTACCTTCAAGAAATCAATTCTTAAAAGTATCTTGTATATTCTATAATTATTATGTATAATTTCTCGGAAGAATGCGTATTCCTCTCGTAATTGTTACAGACAGTAAAGGCAATACAAATATATTCCACCAAAAAGACTCCAAATTTCTACTTTATTTTTTTCTCGAAGAGAGCAAAAAACGTAAATTCAAAGGGCCCATTTTCGTTGAACACTGAATTTTCGCCAAAATTAGAAACAATGCAGAAAGTATTTTTAATTTAATCGCTCTTGTATGACCACTAGTTTCCTTATGGAACACTTCACCAGTTCGTATTCTCGTTCACGTCGCTAATTTAAGATTGCGGTCAACAGGTTTGGATCTCCAGGGCACTAAGAAGATTGCAGTGGTGTCTTAAGACGTCGTGGACCTGCACATAAAGAGTCACGCCTCGCTGACTCTGATTCAGGTCTGACTCAACGCTCCACGACCGACTCTGTGACTCAAGAAACTTTTATTATCATGGGCATTGATCTGGCAGTCCATTTGACCCCACTTTTCTCAACAAACATTTCTATATTTGTGAGGCACTGACCTGTCAAATTGGTTGCGAAGGAAGTACGAATCTTCTTAATACTAGCTATAAGATGTTTTCGGATTTGCTTACAATATTATGCAAAGGAAATGACCCGGAATAAAGATTATCGAAATAACAGCCGATTTCGTACGTAAATTGCATGCTTTAATTCTTATTGCGTGCATATGCTCAAGTTCCCTATTGAGTTAACTAGTTCTATATTTTCATAATCATTCTTTTCTGTATTTAGTATTTAGATTTTAATTCCCATTATTTTCTCGCTTTACTACGTACTTAAGTACGTAGGTAGGTTTTTGGATTTGTTATTATTATAACTAATTTTCAGATTGTCATGCACTATAAGGAACTAAAAAAGTCGTTGTTTAGCTGAAATAAAAACAATGTTGTTAACTTGCATTTGAAGAGAAGCTTTTTACTGATTGAAAATATCTAGTACGTGTGATCGCAAATATTTCTGAGAATGTGTTTTCTAACTTGCATAGGAATCACTGGGATTTTTAAAAACTATCAGTGCTATAACATCACGTATTTTCCCGCAATATTTCAAACTTTTTTCAATTTTCGCAAATTCAGAGTGTTTAGCAAAACTGAGACATCCAACATTTTTTAAGCTTTCTTCGCTCTTTCTTTAAGCTGTAAGCGCCAATCGTGGAAAAAAAGTGAAAGAAAAAAATGCAGCTGTTTTTTGTTTTAAAAATTGTAAATTGCATTAACTTCAAGTAGAAAAATTCGTTTACTCAAAAAAATTTTCATGACCTCATTTGAAGATATAATTTTTAGAAAAGATTTTATGGAAGAAAAAATCTTTGTGAGTGGAATGCTCAAACAGTCCCAAATGATGAGATGACTACAAGACATTCTTTTGCGGGGAAAGGGCGCATTCTTGCAGGACAAGCAATATCATAATTATGGATGTGAATTTTTTGATTTTTCTTATTTTTCTCTGTTGCTTCTAAGTTAAGTGAAACTTCTAGACATTTGGTTAGGAATGGATGCTATGTAGAAAAATATGCACATAAATACATATGTTCGTATTCGTGCATATTTTTATAATTTTTCTTGTGCGTGCGTATTTATGTAATTAAGAGCGGTTGTTTTGTAGTATATTTCGTTAAAATGCGGACTTATCTCGAAAAAGGTTTCATATTTTCATAGAATCTGTGAGTGTTCTTTGATAAGAAAGAGCAAATAATAAAAATTAAAGTGAAATTCTAAGATGAAAATACATTGACGTTACGCTATTGCATGTTTATTTATTTGAAGAAAATCGGTTGAAGGAGTAAGGCGCTAGCGTTTATCACAGTTGGACAGACAGACAAACATTTTGCCGACAATCGATTTATCGGTATCAAGAAACAACAAATCAACATGGATTCTGGCTACACCACGTGTTAGAGGATTTTGTTTCTACATTTAGCAACAGGATTTATCCACTTTTTCGTTACCAGAGCCCGGCAATAAGAGTTTTTCTGGCGCAAATTCGCCAATTTCTGGCGTACGATTACATAACTTTCTCTTCTTACGAAGAATTTGCAAAGCAAGAAAGTAAACAGGTCGAATTTTTTTCTTTAAATTCTAATCTCGGTTAGAGGAAAACACGCTTAAAAATAGCGCTGGTTTTATTTTCGTCAAACTTTTTATATTTTCGAAAATGTCAAACAAGAATTAACATTTTAAAACTACAATATTGGTGATAGAGATAATTTCCTTAATGGAATTTGTAACTACATCTCAAAATAATACCAATGAAAACCTTCGAATAAAAAAAAAATGAAAATGCAGTTTTTTTTAAATTTTTTTAGCATCAATAAAGTTTAACTGTGAGGCTGGTGATGTAGAGGTAATGTGAATGGCATATTTACTCGAAATTCTTGAGTTCCAATCCGAACCGGAATTTTTTTTCCTGGTTGGAAACACTTTCACAGGTTCGTGTAGTATTTTAATATTGCTTACCCATTACAAATAATACGAGATCGTACGTTTTTTTGTTGTTTTTTTTTTGTATCACCAGTAGTTTTATGTTTATGATATGCTCTGTTCGTAATATTACACTCTGAAAAGCCAAAAAATTGGGTATAGCCATGCGTATTGAAATAAAGAGATCTGGAACCACTCAGAATACGGCGCTCCAGTCGGCAATGTCTGTATAACACAACCAAGTCTGGCACAGCTGTAATATTGGTTACTGCTGCTACAATGGCAGGTTATCAAGATTTAGGTGAGTTTGAACAAGGTGTTACAAATCAATTCAGAGAGACCTGCAGGATTCATGTGCCAATTCCCTCCAGCACTACTTCAGACGTTAGTCGAGTCCATTCCACGACGTGTTGCGGCACTCCTGCGTGCTCGCGGGGGCCCTACTCAATATTAGGCAGGTGTACAAGTTTTTCGGCTCTTCCGTGCATATAAAAGACAATGTTTGTTTGTTTGGTCGTGTTTCATTCGCTACCGTACCGTTTATCCGATGGCGATAAAACTTTGTGAAGTTATTACTTTCACTTCCGGGAAGAATATAGGTACTGTACAAAGGGAATGTGCATATACCTGCGCACATACACGTTACACATATGCGTTGATGATGATTTTGTGTAGAGCTCAAGGGCTCTGATCAAGGCACTTTATTCCACTGTGCTCTCTATGCAATTCGCCACACATTTAAGTACGATTTTTAAGACGTCTTCATTGCGTTTTCTGCCCCTGCGATTGTGAAATTTCTCCGGGAGAGACGGATACCAAGACCAGAGAGGGGGGAGAGAGAAACAAGAAGTTAGAGACGCGGAGAGAGAAACAATGAGAAACAGAGTCTCAGAGAAAGACAGAGAGAGAGACGGGGAGAGAGACGGAAAGACACAGATAGAGAGACAACCACAGTCGAGAGAAAGTATTTTGTCTATTGACATTTTTGCGGAGCGTAACGTACAACGTGATTAACTATCACGTGACCAGTAGCATGTGAACAGTAATACATTGCAACTGCGAAGGATTGATGGGTTCACTAGCCCAAAATAAAATGTACAAAAATATATGTTTTTATTTTTTCGTAGAGGAATGTGCCCAAAGTCGAGTCCTCTTTGTAATCTGAGAAGTCTGTTTTAGACTTCTCTGGGATTAAATTCTGAAATTGTCTCTAGATTTCTTTCTTCTTCCTGCCTTCCCGAACTAATAGGCTTCAGAGGAGGCTCTTTCTATTAATCTTGTAAGTTACAAAGAGTGACAAAAACCTTAAATGTTTTTATTTCACTAGACGAAAATGTGGGGGACCACGTTAGGAAACTTTGGGGGGCTCGGGTTAGGCACCAGCGTGTTTATGTTCCAAATGCCAAAAACGCTTTTAGAAGGCAAGTGTGACGTCGTGATGCAAGTGAAACACAGACACGGAGTTGTTATGTACAGAATTACTTACAATTTTTCTATACAATAATTGCAGTCCCTTGGAACAACTCGAGAGCACTGCAAATCGTGTGTCAGATTTGCAAAGCAAGTCTGACACAGCCCCAGCGTGCTAACTCTGAGCATCGCCCCTCTAGTCCTGTGACAAGCCACCGCTTCCGATTGTCCCTTGATGGATCTCACGTTCCTTCGCTAGCCACCTTCTCGAGGAATCACATGACCGACCTCGCATGCAGTCGACTCGCGGACGGCGCCACCTCATTAGGGCCCCGCCGCCAGCTGTCTGCGGCGGCTGTCGTCACACATCATCCCCCAGCTAGCTGACCCCGCGTTCCCAGAACACGCCCCGCCGGGCGGCACCCGGCGCTTGGAGAAACCCCTCCCCTTGGCCGGGCGTACGCCTTGGGCGGTCCGACGGCAAATCGCTACGACCTTACACAAGTAAAATAAATTGCATTACCCTACATCAATACTTTATAATGTCCTCTTCAAAATAAAGTAATGGTTGGAAGACTTACCGTTGAAGTATCGAAATCTGGAAACTAAGAATAAGAACTTGAAAAAAATTTGCTTTTCATCGTTCGCATTTATGGTGGACTGTCGGCAACAAATGAATGTGAGGACAGTACCATTTGATTGGGCTGCAATCTTGCAATGAGCCACAATTTTAGTACACTTCCAATACGCAATAACACTTTACAGAGCAGCACACCAAGGTGCCCGCAATAGGAACCAGGCCCGGGTTTGGGTACTTTCTTCTAATACTGTACTGTTATTAGTGGCTTAACGCAATCAAACAGAGAACGATAAGCCATTCTTAAAGACGGAAGGAAATAACAGTCCGTGGTTAGAATTAACGGTCCGCATTAAGAAAAATTGAAGCATGATATGATTTGCTTTGCTAAATATGATGTATGAGTAAGTCAAGAAATATTATTACTTGCTCATATGATTTTTCTTGTAAGAAGGTGGTTTTAGAAAAAGTACTGAACCGCACACGGCTAACACAAACAACAAGACAATTGGTAATGTACATCGGTTCTGGTCTCGGTTTACAAATTTCAACGGCGACTGTTATTTGCTGGTAATTGACCTACTGACGTTAATAATTAAAACATACTTTCACTGTCTAGGTGGCAAAAAGCTGTGACTTATTACAAAGTACATGTTTCTTTCAACCAAACGCTTCCTTCTTTTAACATTTCTTTGCATATATGGGTACGTATTTCAAGGCTAAAATCCTGTATAAACTTACCAGCTCATGTGATGAGATTATGACAAGAGTTCGGATTTTTAGGACATAAAATCTCTCATTTAGGGACCTAAAATATGCTCTTTAAGGGCGAAAACAGGCGCTTTCATTTCATTGTTGCAGATGTCCGTGCATATAATGTAGTAATTTAATTTTTTGAAAATTCGTCAAGATATCAGATTAATTTGCATTATGTGCATTAATTAACCAGTTTATTAAATTAAGTTTTATTGATGAAAAGTCCTTAGACATTCGGAAATACATACACAATTTTCAAATCGTCAAACTACTAATGATAACTGGAAGTGAACTAAAATGTCGCCCTCCGGGCTTTGAACGCTACACTTTTTTAAAGCAGAGCGACCCTACGATATTTCGGTAAGACGAAATATTATTAAATGGTTCATTGAATTTTGGGGTGTCTCAGATCGATGTTAACTTAGTGACCATTTCCAGAGTATTTCCACGAAGAAATCTAGTCAACGCTTGATTATAATTTGACGCAATCGCTAGCAATAAGACGCGCCTAAATTGCTTGCGACGATGCCCCGAGAACAAAATTCTTTCTCCTAAAGATGACTTGCGTACTAAACAAATTTGTATACTCCTATAACATTGCAATCAATTAAATATTTTAACAAAAACTGTCTTTACTAATTCTACAGTGACACAATATACATAGTACTTATACAATACATTATTTTTCGTATTATTTATTTATTTATATATATATATTTATTTATATATATTTATTTATATATTTATTTATTTATTTATTTATTTATTTATTTATTTATTTATTTATTTATTTATTTATTTAAAGATATAATTTATAAAAAAGTTGCAGCATCATACCGCAACAATGAAATAAAAAATATTTAATGACGCGTGAACTCTTCTTGTCGCAAAATATCAGTGTCCTGACCAGTGACAGGTGAGTATGAGAAATCTGTCCCAACACAGCATGATGTTAGGAGGGATAACACAATCACATATATTACATTTTTCAGTCAAAATCAATACTTTTTGTTGTTTTTGGTCTGAGGCCGGTTTTTGGCTTTTTTTTTTCAAAATTTCTAATTTCAAAAGTTTTTTTTTTTCAGGATATTCCTACAATGTTGAAAATAGAGATGTTTTCTTTACAGAAATCTGTTCTTCAATAACAGACCATTAATTGGGCCATGGAATCGATCACGAAGCCCAGTAAATTCGCAGCGACCATTCAATTTTGTTGGCAAATTAAACGAAAAATACTCATATTTTCGAAGAATCAACGAGAACTTTTTTGAAGACCTATTTTTGATAAACACATTTTATTAAGAAAAAAAATGTATTTTCACATTTGTAGATGTAAGAAGATGCCGAAGACGAAGCGCACTCAATCCGCGCGGGCAATTATTTGTGGCGCGAAATTACACAAAAAATATTCATATTTTCAAAAAATTTAACGTGACTTCATTTGAAGATCTGTTTTTTATGAAAACATTTTATATGAAAGTATACAACATATTTTATATAAAAACTCAAAAAATCCGCTTGAAACACCCAAAATCTCGAGATCGTTCAGATCGATAGGGGAATATCAATTTTGGAGAAAATTGGCAGAACGGTTTAGGTGCAGAACATTTTTGTACTAGTTGAAAACACTTGGTAGGTTGGTTTTAAATTCTCGGCTATCCGGATATCCAGGAATTTATGGAGTCGAGCCGCGGAAGCTTACATGTGCAACTTTTGTTTTAGTATAATATAGCGAAGCCGTTCAAAAAGATGCGAGATAACCTGTGTTGGTATAACACTACTAGTTTAATTTTTGATTTATTGTTATTACGCAGAATGTACTTTATATTATTGATGTGAAATGTGTCATTCCAACCTGTTGATACGGAAAATTTAACCCCGAAACGGCGTGATTTTGCAAACTTAATAAAAGATTGTTAACTGCTATGTGTGTAATATATGTTTCCTGAATTTGTTCGTCGAAAAATTGAAAAAATGTTTATGTTAATAAAAATAGAACACCGCTTTGCCACACCGCAAAATCTAAATTTCGATAGATTATATTTCATATTTGTAGTGATCCTTTCTGTCAAATACGTAGTTCTCTTGTGCATGAAGTTTTTTTATTTCTCTTTCTTCAGAATTCCCGAAGACATCTAGAGAATGCCAGTGGAGTGTTCATTAATGAAGTCCGTTTCTTCGTCATTTCTTCACCATAAAAGACGAATAAGATTCCAGCATGCTTGAGCGGGCGTCAGCCTTGTCGGGCCATTCAGCGTTGTCATTAGCGATTCATAACATGTGATGTCAGCAACTTATTTGAAGATCGGAGTATGCGTGGAATGTTGCAAACATTACAACGCCCAATTTTTATCATAATGCTGTTTGCTCTGTCTTTACCTTCGGTACTTGTGTGAGGTGTTAAAATTCGGCGTGGGTGTGTAGTACCGTTGCAACCGCATATGGCACTTCTCACATCTGGGTAGCTGTACCAGGCCCTAGCCGTTGGTGTGTGGCAACTGCCCCAACCAGGTAGTATGTGGACCATAATCGCAATATCAGATGTAATATCCCGTAAAAAGAAATCGACTATCTTTCTCATCCTAAGAACTGATAATGAAAAAAATGATAATTTCGCATGGCTTGGTTTGTTTGGTCAGAATTCTTGGACGCTATTGGTTAATTTCTTTTCACTTCCTCGTATATCTACCTATATACTGAGTAATATACGTAGTATAGAGAAAGCTATGTAATGCTGTGGAAAATCGATTTCGAGATTTCAACGGAAATACAAGTTTTGGGATCCCCTCATACCGAAAAAGTGTTTTTTTAAATGTCCGTCCGTCTGTTTGTCTGTCTGTGAACACCACTAGCGCCTATACGCACGATTTTATCCAAAAATGATAATCACCGGTTGATCTGGCTCGACTCAAGGCCCTGCAATTTTGAAAAACTTTCTATACGATTTGGGAATACATTACGTGAAGCCCTTCGGACTTTTTCAACATTTTCTTGAAAACGACACTAATTTTTGTCTTTAAATTTCTTGAAAGAATAGAGTAAAATACGTTTATAAAGGTAGCATAGATCCAATTTTCACGGTAAACTCTAATTTTTCGAAAATTGCTAAAGTTTGAATTTTTTCCGACATCTTCCTACAACTACAAAATTGAAGATAGAAATTTTTCCTTCTAAATAAATTTGTTGTCCATAATTGGTTCTTTCATTAAGGTCCTGTACATTTTTGAAAATTATATTGTTTTCACGTAATATTGCAAGCAAAATGTGCAATATTAAAAACGAACAAAAACAAGATTTCCTTGAACAGTCCGAATTTTTTCTGTAAACTTTTGATGGGGATAGTGATAAATATACTCTATAAAATGACATGCCATATTGCTCTATTTTTTTTTAAATTAGAAACTATTAAGTTTTCTGTCTTGTCCCTCACCTCTTTAATATTTACAATAGCGGCGATTTAGTCACATCATTTTATTTATGAGTGCATGTGCTTAAATAATGTCTTATAAAGGTTCCCGAAAACACAAACTTTTTCTGGGAAAACGAACTCAAAATTCCGCATTTTCAGAAACGCTCGATCGTCATTTTCTCAAAAATGGCTCCAGATTGTTTTTCAAACATTTCCATCGTGCATCGCTAATTGCACTGTTAAGAATTCCAGTAAGTTCATTTTGCTGTATTCTTTTGTTTTTTCTCAAATTACACGAATGTATTTTTTAAAATATCTCTCACGCTCTTAGAATGCACATATCGAGTAATTTATAAACACTATTTCATTTATAAGCGGAAGTGTTTCAAATAACTTCCAATCAAGTTTTTCGAAAAACTCAAACGTTTTCTTTGAAAAGCTCTTCAATATTCGCATTTACAGTAATGCTTAAACAGCATTTTCTTAAAAACGGCTCCAACGTTTTTAATGAGAATTGTCATTTAGAGCGAGATTTTACTCTTGTTTAATATTCTTAAAGTAATCTTCTACTCTCTAAAAACCGAAAAATGGAGAAAATTTCAAAAAAAATGTTTGCTTTGAGTCAAGCCAGACGACGAATATCCATTTTTGAAAACGTCCCACCTATGTTTTAGGCACTAGAGGTGGTTACAGACGGACAGAAAGATAGACGGACAGACATACGGATACAGACGGACTAACGGATAAAAATTAGTTCACGGTAAAGCGTCTTGTCCCTCGGTCTGCCCCGTCCATTCATCTGTCCGTCCGTTTGCATGTGGTCGAAGCTAGTGCCTAAACCGACCAGACAATTTTTTCCACAATTGCTATTTCTTGATCGATCTGATCGAATTCGAGTCCCTGTGAATTCGGAACCGATATATTGATTTTTGGGGGTTCTTCACATAAAGTCTTAAGTTATTCAAAATGCAGTCAACAACGGCTCCAAATTTTTTGATTACATTTTTTCTCGAATAGAACAAAGAACACTTAAAAATTGCACAGGTTTCATTTTTGTGGAAGAATCTGAATTTTTGGAAATTGCAAATGTTCAAATGTTTTTTAACATGTGTGGTATCAATGAATTTGTTTTTCGTATTTTATGCGCTAGCGATTCATCCGATTGCGGTAAAACTTTCTGAACTTATTGCTTGCACCTGCGCGAAGAATACATGGGTTTTATGAAAATTTCTACACCAAGAAGATGACATAATATTACAATAAAATTTATTCCACACATTAGGAATATCACATTATACAAATGATTAGAATTACAGCACTATACCTGCATTTTGATCTTCAGTATTTAGTATCGTGTAAAGCCGACACGCGCTGTCATCAGAACTTCCAGACGTCGTGGCATGGATTCAAAAAGAGCCTGGATGTGCTGCCGGGGAACACATCTCCACGCGGTTTCTATGAGTGACCACAGAGGGTCAACGGGGCAGCTGGAGGACCAGAATGCACAAGTTGCCGACCGATCTTATCCCAGACATACTCGACGAGCGACATGTCAGGCGATCGTGCAGGCCAGGTAAGCAGTAGTACTCGTCATTCTTCGCGGAAAGCTCGCACATTCCTAGCCATATGAAGTTGGGTATTGTTGCGCTGAATTATAGTATGTGGAGCTGCATGAAGGGGGGCAGTGCCTCGAACTCTAAAACCTCCCTGATGTGGCGGTTGCTGTTCAGATTGCCCTCAATACGTATGAAAAGAGATCGCACATTGATACCCCAAAGCATCACACTTGGCGTTTGCCCGCTACGGCGCAAAACAATGCTCGCTGGCAGATTGTGTTCACCATGGTAGCGCCAAACATGTACGCGACCATCACTGAAGCGCAAATTGAAAAGAGACTCGTCCGAAAACACTACATTTTGCCGCTTAGTACACCAGTGAACACAGAAACGTGCACATTGCTCTCTGAGGCGTTGGTGGTTTCTGGTCAACGGAATCCGAGGCAGTGGTTTGCATGCCACCAGTCCAGACCTCAGCAGATGATGTCGAACTGTCGACGCAGACGTGACCACACCCGTTGCAGTGCTACAAAGTCGAACCAACGCTGTGGACGACATCGTTGTCGGTTATGGCCATGCGGACAATATGGTGGTCATCTGGTGCTGTTGTCACATTGTGTGGTCCAGAACTCGTTAGTCTCTGTGTACGACCGTCCTCTATCCAGTGGTTCCCCATACACATCACTGTCGTAGAAGCGCTACGTAAGCCGCAATGTCACGGTATGGCAAACCCGCTTTTTGCACACCGATTATTCTACCCTGTTCGAACTGACTCAGATGTTGATATTGCGCCCTTTGGCGTCGATGAAGCATACCGACACTTGCTTGCAGGTTTTCACATTTGTCGGCTCTACACCGACTGAGATGGCGCAGCCCTGACCTGACATGTCACACAAGGGTGGGCGCTGCTAGGCCAACGTGCACGCCATCTCTATGCAAGTTTCATCACTTCTTATGGATACATTGTTCTTCACATCCACCAATCTTTAACTGATTCCGGCCATTCCTTCCGTGTGTTGCAATTTTCACAAACACCAGAGTGTAAGCATAGCACAATGGAAATGTGCGTATGTCTCTCGCACATAAACGCACATTGGTAATGTTTTTATGCGTTTATGCTGACTCAAGCGTTCCTGAATAGAAGTAGTACGTTTCCCACCGCAGCCTCAAGTATTAAGCGCGTCTTCGTTGCATATTCTGCCCCTGCAATTGTGAAATATCGAACGGAATTATTACTTGAATGTTATCCCGGAAAAGTAAATCATTTTTTTCCAAGACTGTGACATAGCGAATGCATGCTCAAACGTGATGGAGAACGTTTTAACAATAGGGTACTTGTCAACCGTGTCCAAACAAGGACAAACGTAGAACAAACCCATACTCGCGAGAAAGTCTTTCGTCTATTAATTTTTTTTGCAGAGCGTAACGTAAAATGTGATTAACCATCACGTGTCTAGTAGCGTGTTAAGTCCAATACATTGCAATAGCATAGCATTGACAGGTCCAGTGATTATTAATAAGACAATGTATAACCGAAAACGCAGAGCAAATTTGTAGACCTTTAAACATTTAGAAGAATTCATTCGTTTCTTGTGGGCCTTTTTAATGCTAGTGGTTTCGAAATCGTTACCAATAATAAATAACTGTCGAAGAGAAGTTGGACGCGTGTAATTGAGGAATAGGAATAGCAATATCTACGAAGGTCATTGGAATAACCATATGCTTGCATTTTAAATCTTCTACAAATTTAACTTATAAATCGTAACTTGAAAGCAAATTGCTTCAATGATTCAGTGTTATAATATAATGTGTTAATTTAAATGTTGTAATAAATAAAATGTAATTTCATGTTGTAATATTTCAATATTGTTTTTAACCGGATAAAACAGCAAGAAGTGGTAAATTGTCACTGACATTGAAAAGCAGCGGAAATGCAGCACACGCAAATATCGCGTTCGATCTGGTTCCCAATTCATTTATCTGAAACCTGATTTTCGCAGTTGAGCTGGTACTGGAGTCAAAGGTCTGAGTTGTCCCTTCGCCTCGAAAAGCGCCTACTCGCGCCCTCCACCTCCCGATTGTGACTGCCTAACGGCTGGTGATAGTGCGAAACTTTATATTTTTGTTCATACCTCGTGATCAAAAGTTCTTAAAAATGTGACAGCATATGTTTATGATTGTGCAATATCTGCTGGTAAAGTCTCATACAAAAACCGAGAGTCCGACATCGTGAGTTTTGCGTGGACGAAATATGTGGCCCATGGCTATCTCCTAAAATAATGTTTTTGGCGGGCCCACTGAAGATGTCATTGTTCTTTGGTCGGCAAGACCGTTGGGGCTCATGCAAAGGTCTCACGGTTAGGTGAGACCTTTGGATCTGGTGAGGACTCAAAGGTCAATGCTAAAATACTTGTCATGTATTTGAAATATATATTTTTCATTTATTTCATTCAATAATCGCAATGTTGTAATATTATCGACGTATGAAATTGTTTAGACATCAAAGAGCACCTGTAGAGCTCTCGAGCTGGCCAAGCCAGACAGTGCTCTGGTATGTGACGTCAGGTTTATGGACATTTAATATTACGAAGCACGTACTATACGACTTCCGCACGTCCTAATACGTCAACATTGCAAAGTCGGTCATTCCCCATGCGTTTTAGTACCGCAACAATACACAGAATGCGCCAGAGGCTTATATCGCATTATATCTCCGTTCCGCCCTTGAAGGCCACGGAGGGGAATACCAATGTTGTCTTCCTCTGAACATCGCTTCTTAATTTGATGAATTCGTGTGTTATTGAAAGTACAAAAGGTGAATGAAGTCTTAACGATATTGAATGCATCATTTAAGATGTTTGCGTTCTTATTTTAATTTAATATTAGGGTTGTTGATTCAAAATGTGCATTTGATGAGGGCAGTTTCTTTTGTGGAAAGGTAGGATGCCTTGGAAGACCAACTCTTTTTGGTTATTGACCGACGTGCTTGCAGTGCTTTGTAGTGCCTTCGCGCTGTGCTTTCGAAAACTAGAGCGGAAATTATTGTTTATTATACGTTTTGTTGTTGTTATTGTTGATCGCCGTTAACCGTCGCTGTGGTCTCCGTTTCCTCCTTGTGCTGTTGTTTGTGAACGACAAAATATTTCATTTCATGAGAACATTCTTGGCTTGGCGAAGTTAAGTTATAAATAGGTTAAAGAAATTAACCCTAAAGGAGCATATAAGCAAAATTAGAGATATTGCATTACTGGAATCGATACTAGAATAGTGAATTTTTTGAAATAAAATATTTTTACCTCATTATTATTGCAAAGAGTAGCAGCAATAACAACAATAATCATGAAATGAATTAGTGTAAAACGTGTTCAAACTACAGTGTATTGCAAAGTACTAGAGTGTGATCAGTGATCTCCGTGTTTTGGAAACCTAGGCCGTGTTTATTTTGTATAAATTCTATCACCTGCAATTGCATGAATAAATAATTAATACAAAAACTCGAGCATCCTTAGGAAATCAAAGCCGGTATGATGTACACTGAAAATGGAGATACCTGACATGGACGCAAGTCATGAAATTGTGTAAGAATTGTTTATTAAACTTACTTTTAATTCAGATGAGTTCCTTAGCTTTAGAATGTATTAATGTATTGAATTTTGGAAATTACATTCCAAATATCCGATGGAGCTCTAACATCCATTGTTTTGGGGTCAGACAGAAACCGCCACTTGGGTCAGGTTGCGCAGCTCTACGAGCATTTGGTTTCGCGTTTGCTAGCCTGTTGGCATCAGTTTGTGCTTGGACGTGTCGAGGATTGGAGGGGATCGGGAAGGCAAGGAAACTCAGTGACATAATCAAATGTAGAAAATCGAGTTACAGTCGAGATTGGCAGGGATGATTGTGTTTTTGCTTCGCGAATGGGCGGTAGGAAGGTTCCGCGGTTGCCCATTTTTGTCCAACCGTCTCTGTTGTGAACGAGCTCTTCGAGACTTCGGCTATGATGGCTAAGGGTATCAAATGGTGTCGAAGCAGTGTCTCTAACTGGGAGGTCCTAGGATTCGAGTTCCGACGGTGGCAGGATTTTCGACAATAGCTAGATAGCTAGGTCGAATTAAGTCGCTGTCTGGAGGAGAATTCTAGTTGCCGGCTGTTCTGATCGGCAGTTTTCCGTGGTTTCTCCGGTCAACACCACACGAATGCCGGAGCAGTATGGTAACAAACAGGCCACTGACCGCACGTGATTTTTCCTTCATTATCTTTGTTCTATCCCCCCTTCATTACACACACACACGTGCATTATACTCCCTCACTTCTCGGGAGACCAGTCGGGAGCTTAGAGTTTGTCCTGGCTTAGGCGTAGCCCCGCTGCTGTGAGATACCTGACTGGAGAAAATTTTCGAAAGCCGACGTAGGTAGGCGCCACAACTCGTCTTCCAGAGGGGAAAGATCACCACCACCTCACACGATAAATATCTGCACTACATTCACGGGACAAATGACCTTAGCAGCTGACGCGCACAGAATCACTAATCAATTAATGAAAGAATCCATATAAAAGTGCGAGGTAAATACGAAAATAAGTAAATGACAACGCTGAAAAGTGCAAATATCTAGAGGGCGCATTGTAATAAAATGTTTTTTTTTCTTTTCACTTTAGAATAATGCCGTTTAGTATAGTAATTCAATATATGTAGTGACGAAACGAAATTACCCATTTTCAGTTGTATTTTTTTAAATTTTTCATACATATCGACTAATAAGTCATTTTTTTACATTTTAACGCAATTTTTCTGCATTGTTTGCTGATTTCATTGATGTAAATATAATATATATATATATATATATATATATATATATATATATATATATATATAATTTTAATTATACTTGCTTCAAACTATATTTCAAAGGGGCAACAAGTGTTCACCACAGAATTCTTGAGTAGCCTATTCGATTTCTTTGCTGATATATTGTAATGTCAACTGTTGGGATGTAATCTAAAGTTCCTGTGACGTTTATTGGCGCCATTGTCAGTTCGGTCGATTTCGCGATAAATAAAGGCAGGAATGTTTTTTAAACAACAGTCCAAACCTAAAGTTTGCAAGCTGAATTCACTTCAACAAAAGGAAGAAGCCTTGATCCAACAGCTTGAGGTGTTCATTTGAAGTGGTTTTGATCAATTTGTGTCGGCATCTTTCTTTTTTTAGGCCTTTTTAAAGCATTTTAAGAACATTTTATTGATCATGTTTGGCAATTTTTTATGTCATCAAAATCCGCCCCAACCAATATATTTTTAATTAAGTGTATTAAATGTATTTAATTTAATTTACATATTTGCTTTTTAGTAATAGATACGAGATTGTAATTAATATTTAAATGTAATTAATTCCGAAAAATGTCTAAAGTATTGTATACAATAGATCTGAGCTGCAAACTAAAAAATATCATTAGAAAATTTTACAACCTTTTGTAAAACCACAAAATTCACCACTAGTAATGTATTATATTTATTTGGGATTTTAGGTTCGTATTAATCCGACTTTTGCCAGCTAGTAGTGTTCCTTTTTCTTTCTCGTATAAGTACGCCTAAAAGAAGTAAAATATGTAGTATATTACTATCTCGTAGACGAAATTTACGTATACACAGAGTAATATACGTAGTACGGAAAAAGTTATGTAATTCTGCGGAAAATCGAATTCGTGATTTCAAAGGAAATACACGTTTTGGGACCCCCTATTACCGAAAAAAATTGTTTCATTTCAAAACGTCCGTCCGTCCATCTGTCCGTCTATCCGTCTGTGAACACCACTAGCGCCTTAACCATACGTAGGATATTTGCCAAAATGGATTTACTCCAGTCGATCTGGCTCGACTCGAGGCGCAGCGATTTTGGAAAACTTTCTTCAGAATTTTGGGGTAATTTTGATGCAGCCCCAGGGACATTTTCAAAATTTTCTCAAAAAAGGATCCATTTTTTTTCTCTTTAAATTCCTTGTAAGAATAGAATAAAATACACTTATAAAGGTTGCATAGGTTCTATTTTTAATAAACTGAATTTTCGAAAATTGCGAAATTGTGAATTTTATTCGGCATCTTCCAACAACTACAAAATTGAACATAAAGATTTTTCCTTCAAATGAAATTTGTCCATAATTAGTTCTTTCATTCAAGTCACGTACATTTTTTGAAACTTTTAGTAGTTTTCGCGCAATATTGCGTGCAATATTTACAATTTTAAAAGAGTACAAAAACAAGATTTTTTCAAAAACGCCTCCAACTTCTTTCTTTAAACTTTTGGTAGGAATAGTGCTAAGTGCACTTTATAAAATGACATAAACGCCATATTGCTATATACTTATTTTCAAAATTGTAATTTCTCTTTCTAATGTTGTCTCTAACGTCGGTAAAATTTACATTAGTGACAATTTGTTTACATTACTAAATATATATGAGTACATGTGCGTTAAATAATGTCATATGAAGTGTCTGTGAAAACACAACCGTTTTTTGTGAAAACTAGCTCAAAATTCCGTATTTTCATAAATGCTCAAACGCCATTTTCTAAAAACAGCTTCAAAAGTTTCGCACATGGTTCTTTCCAACATGTTTAATTTACAGCAACGATCGTCATCACTTTAATCGATTACTGTTGCTAAGAATATACTCCGCTTTAAACGGAGAGGCACTGCAAGGGCACGAGCTGGACAGTGAGGATACTGTCATCCAATTGGGCTTCGTTACGACTTGATGTTTTGGTGTTGGGTTTCCATATTTCATGACAGTGTCCCCCACTCCTTCCAGATCGTGAACTTGAAGTGCCTCTATATTTAAATCGGAGTATAAACTACAGAAATCACTTGCCGGCCAAGCCCATCAGTACAAGGGACAACTGTCAGTAGCTTTCCGACTTCGACGCTCTGCTGGGGATGGCGCGAAAGCATGTCTGCGAACGGGGGTTCGCCCCTCACCACCCCAGCAACACCACCGCGCCGCTCGTGTGAATACCCCACGTTACTTTACCCACGAACACTTGGTCAGCAGATGCGCCTATTCGTAAGCGGCTACGTGTAAAGGGGCTCTACCATACAGTGATTCACAAGACTATTCGGACACGGGAAATTTAGCAGAATTATCATGGATTAGGAATATTAAAAGAAGAAAGTAAGTGTAATAAAGTATTTTATATGACTACTTTCAAGAGCAGTTATAAGGTTTCAAAAGTTTCTTTAAAATTACGATAATCAATTAGAATTTTTAAATCTAGTTTTTTTATGCTAAAAAGGTGACACACAACACTCTTTGGATACTTGAATGGAAACAAACACATATGCACGGTAAATAATGTAAAAACACGTAAAAACTAACGCAGTAAAAGAGTTTAATATCCTGTAGCCGTTACCTTTCGCTGCAGCACTTCCTTCAGCATATTTGGTATACTTAGTACCACGTTTTTGGGTACAAGGAGAATTTTTTCTCCCTTCATGTATTATTTGCTTTAATCCTTGTTTGGAATGAATTGGGTATTTTCTTATCTCCCTTTCCAATTTTACCCAAAGATGTTCTCTAACATCAATGTCTGGTGACCAAGGGGGAGGGTGAAATACTACTGGGCAAATATATAGCAGCCAAAGTTGAACAACCTGCGACATGTGCTAAGGAACATTTTCTTGACAAAAAATAAAACTATCAATAATAGTAAGATTTTCATCACTTTGTTTTAAATTTAATTGAAGAATGTCGAGATATTTGAATCTGTTCATCTTTTGCACACAAGTTTACCACCACCATTGACTCACATGCAGCCCCACACCAATACATTACCTCCTCCGAGCTTCTCACTGTTGCTTTACATGTTTTCTCCTTTCAGCTCTTAATTCAGTCTCTTCCACACACGAATTTTTCCGCAGGATCCACAGCTGTTCATTTTCGATTTGTCAACGAAGATTACATTATTCCATCAATATTCATCTTTTTCTGCGTGTTATTTAGCAAACCCCAGCCTTTTCCGTTTGTTCGCTTTAGTTATAAATGACTTTCTTCTGGCAACGCGGCTATGGAAATTAGACATCCTTTGTATCCTACGCACCGTTTCGAGATTTACTTTCTTACCAATGCCAATTCCAACCTGTGAAGTAATTTTTGATGCACTAATACAAGGATCCTTCTTTATGATTATCGCTATGAGACTCTCTTCTCGATCAGAAAATGTCTTAGGGCGCCGTCCTCCGGGTTGCAGTTCAATCCTCGCTTCATTGATGTACCGTGAGATTATGCCACTCACTGTGCTTTCTTCACTAATCGCATTTTACAAACTTTTCGGCATGATTTTTCCTTTGCGTGATGGTAAATAACCAGTGGACGCTGCTCAAATGTGATGTTTTTTTTCCTCTGCGACTAATTTCGCTTAAATGTTAAGGTTCCCACGAATCTGATTCATCGACTGACAGGTGACCTTGAATGTATAGCAAGGGCTTCAGTTTTCAACGTTCTTGTCGGAGATCAAAAGATTGGTTAGCACGTTGCGACAAGGCTGTCCGAATTGTTTTGTTGAAGCGAATTCGATGCATGGGCATTTCATTTTTCTTTTAATCAAACAAATACATATTTTTTAAAGTATGTATAATGTTTACAAGTATAAAACATTCCATTCTTTCACATTGGTTTGCTAACGAATATATGGTTTCCTCAGGAAAATTTAAGTAATGCCGTTCGTGTGAATACACTACAAGTTAAATTAATAAGTGTCCGAATAGTTTTGTGAGCCACTGTATCTACCATGGAGAAACGATACACAGAGAGGTGGATACTTTCTATGTTAGCTGACTACTACAAGATAATCATTTACGACAAGAGGTCAGTGCGATAAAAAAATGTATTTTTTTGGTAACAAAATGGTTTTTAACTTTCCGTTTTACTTCTATTACAATGTATTCTGTAAAGTGAACGCACTGGTAAATAATTGTATCAGACATCTCCTTTCTAAGCTTCTTTAATGAGATAGAGTTGAATTACTTAACTGGAATCCATTATTTTACAATATATTGAATACATTAGAATATATTTAAATTTTTATACATGTTAATATTTTATACAAATTTCAATTTATGTTAAAGTATCGATGACGGAAAAAACAACTGAAATCAGATTTTGATTCAATTTAAAAAGTGTTATAAGAATCTCCACTTTTTTTTCAGAAACGGAAAATGTACTATAACTGTGTAATCGATACATTACCTCCAAGCACCAATATATAGACAGGAAATTACCATCGCAAAGGCAAGAGGAACGAAAAACCCGAAAGGAACCAGCTAAGCTGAAGAATCGAGAATCCACAATATGTCTACGAAAAAAAAACCCTCCGTTCTCACAGTCGAACACAAAAACGACGCAGCCAGCGACCCCTTCCGCAGGTCACTGCGCCGGCGCCTGGGGGTTGCTTCCCCGTTCTCATCCCCCCTCTCTCCTTCCCCTCCCGCGCACACCCCCACCACCGCTCGCTTCGCCCCACCCGCCGCGCGCCCGGCGCCCGCGGAGCGCAACACGAGATCCCGACCTGGGGCACTGGCGGACGAGCGTGCTGCAGATCCGAACGTTCTTCATCGTTCTCGAACGTTTGGGAACGTTCTTGATCGCGAGGCAATGCAATGGGCGAATTCTAATCTGAGATATAATACGCGTACCTATGAATGGAAGAAAATTTTGATAATCAAATATTTATCATGTCTGTTCGGAATTTGGAAACAGGAATCACATTATACAGTGTGTTGGTATAACAGTAATATTAAATTATTTTGAATTAACACTATTTGCTGGTTATAAATAAAGTAAGCTTTACCGGATATTACGCAGAGAAGGAGAATTAAAAAAACAAAAAAAAGTATTTTGCGTATACATAAGGGCGTATAAATACTAATTTTATATTATACTACTATTATATTAAATCTGAGAACGACGTAATAAGTGCTAAAAGACCAAATAACTGAACTTAAATTTAGCAAACATTTTACTTCCAGTCTATCTGGTCAAACGTGTGTGTGCTAATTCATTTCGGCACCTTGCAAATATCAATCACCCAGTAACCAGTCGACAACGCACAAAACGCCCATTGAACATCACTTCCAAATTCTAATTTCGTTTGCCAACCACCTTCCTCTTTTCGCGGCCCACTTTCGGGTGGTTTGAAAGGCAGTGCGCTTCTAGACGGCACGGGAGGAGGAGGAGGATCCGCGGCGGTGGCGGCGGCGGCGGCAGCGCCGGCGGAGGAGGCGGCGATGGCGGAGGCGGCGACAACGACGTCTGTGCTGGGACCCCAAGGACGTCTGTATTCCCACGCACGCGCGCCGCGCGCCTGCGTCTGCGCTCGCGTCTGCGCCGCCGCCGCCACCGCCGCCGCCGCCGCCCCCTCGCGCCCCGTTTCGGGACGTCGTTGCACCCTCAGAGCCCCCCGGGGAGCTTGGGATAATATTTAGATGCGGTGGAGGCTAGGCGAACAGGCCCAGCTCGCTAGTGGAGGGGCTACGGGACGGATGGAAGGTGGTGCTCGTTCCTACAACACGCTTGTGTTTTTTATTAACCTCTAGCGTAGCAATATTGTAAAATAAATATTAGATAATGTTATTTGTGGATAATTAAGAGTTCTGGTGAAGACATGATTGTCTAATTTTTGTCGTAATATTGCATGTTACACTTTTTTTTCTTAATAGACAATCAAATTCTAGAAATATACCATTCTTTATTTACACACATGGAAGTTAAATAGCAAGTCTGTGAGTCAGAATTTTTAGGCCGCTTCAAGTGTCATTCAAACACCTAAAGTAACTGAATACAACTTAAAACACAAATTAAATACTATTATTTCGGTGTTAAAAGGGTAAAATAGACATTAGTATGTAGTAGTAAGCAAGCGCAAAATTGTACAAAGAAGTAGAACCTTGAAAACAAAAATTGAAATTCATCAATTAAAACAAAGCCATAAAACAAAACTTAATAAAAGTAAAACAAAGCGAATTAATACTTACGACCATTACGTCAGAGCCTAGGAAAAGGTATTACGCGTAAGGGCGCCAATCTGTAAATTGCATCTTATGTTATGCGAAAAATGTTAAGTGAAAAGAGCTCCCATCTGTGCCCCACCACGGCTTGTTCTGTGCTGAGATTGAGGCTCAACCTAAAACGAATGACATAAACATATTATCTGAACAGGGCATTCGGATAAAGAGGAGGGAGAAGGGCAAAATTACCTACAGTAAGAACTGCAATTAACGGTACATAAGGATGAGTGGAAAAACACGATTCATTATACAATAAGAAAAATAGTGCTAACTTCCAGTTCCAGCTAAGTTCCACCACCGACAGATTGTTGTGTTAAAGATATTTTGGGTTTCATTAAACATTAAAACAGTTTAATAGGTGAATATGTTAGATTCCTGCATTGATTGATTGTGATTCCGGGTGCGTCAACTGCTAAGGTCATTACTCACGTAAATGTAGTTCACGATTTTCCCTTGGCAGGTGACGGGGGTCTTCCCTCGCTGGATGGCGAGATCCGACGCCGACCTATCAGCTAGAGGGGATTTCTCCTACCAAGTATTTCCCACCAGCGAGGCACCGCCCCAACCGGGACAAGGTCTGAGCTTCCGAACGGTGTTCGTTCATGTTAGTGTAAGTGTATGTTAGTAAGGGAAGGATAGGGAAAGCAAAAGGAAAGAAATATCCGGCACGATCCTTGGCCCGTTTGTTAGGGTACTTCTCAGCTGAATTCGACCTAGAGTCTAGTTAGTGTCGGAAATCCTGCCACTGTCGGCACTCGAAACCTAGGACCTCCCGGTCAGAGGCAGTGCCGTGACATCAGTTGATGCTCTGAACCAATGCATCTGGTGCCTCTGATAGCAATAAAGTGAATCAAATCCAATCCATGAAACTTGATCTTTGATAGCGAACATAAGCATGCGCAGTGCAGCTTCGATCCTCCGAAGCAACAGTGCGCACGCGCGCGTTCGCTAAACCTGAGAATCCTTGGAGAAAAGGAGACGTGCAAATCGGGTTTAGTTCATGTAGTGATTACCTTCTTTTATTTATTGGTGTTTTTTAATTAAATAAATGTACGACGTATATTGTTCCCTCAGTGGCTCGTTGACTAGCGTGGTCCCTTTCCACGGCGCAACCCCAAGTTCGAATCCCGGTCGGGACAAAAATTAATTGTGTGCTTTCCTTGCAATGTCGCAGTATCTGTTGCCGTGTGACGATGAGAAAGCTCGTCTCAGAATGAGAATACCAAGTTACAGCGATGTAAATCATACCTAACCCTTATCCCATGGCCGCAAGGCCGGGACGCTTCTGGTAGGCCTTAGCGTGCTTAAAGCTATTGTGCCAAAAGTACATACATACTACATATATTACTCTTACGAAATCTAGAGATAACTCCACTGTTGTATGTGAAGATTTTAACATTGATTTTATGGTCGAAACTTTCTAAAAATAGCAGTTTGTTTCGATTTAATTAATTCCTTCAGTTTTCAAATAAAAATAGATGTACCTAAATGGATCATATTTCATTCAAAGAATGCAATCGATCAAATAATTCATAAAACCACAGAAAAATATTCTGACGAAAGAATTAGGATACATTCACCACGCTATAACAGCACATACTTTATCGCAGTTTCAAAATTTTCATTTTTCGAGAATAGAGAGTTTTGAACGAAAATGAGAATGCATCGTTCTTTTAAGCGTTGCCTGTTCTACACGTAGAAAAAATTGAAGAAAAAAATTGGAGCGGTTTTTGAGAAAATGTTTTTTTTATCAATTACATTAATTTATGTTGAACACACACGGACAACCCGACGGAAAGACTTATAGGCGGAATGGCGGCTGGACAGACATACATTTTGCCGTAAATCTATTTTTTGCTGTCAAGGACCCAAAAATATGGCTTCTGACAGTACAATTTTCTGTATACTTCATAAAATTGCCTAATTGCACTATCGTAATTTACAAATTGGGTGTAGAACTTAATAGAGCTTTTGAGAGTAATTAACGAGATAGTAGATCACCTCGAGACGAAATCCCAAACATTTTGAGAGCACTGGCATAGCCCGAGTGGTTCCAAACACCACTGGCAGGATTTTGGCATTGGAAACATGAAGTTCTGCTAGAGGAGTGACTGTTTACTATAATTCCAATTTTTTCCTCCCATGCTTTCAGGATAGTCCCATCCTCGTGGCGGACAGTCACGTCGTCCATGTGGACCCTTCCCCTACTTTTTATTTCTAGGTCAGGCTTGAGTCTAACCCCTTCGACAAGGGTGAAAATGGCTTCCGTGGACACAACGGAGCCCGGCTTTCAGAGCATCTTCTCCTGTATGAAGTTTTTGATCTACACCTGTATGAAGTGCATTGACCCAAGATGTGGTTCATGGTTTCTACGTCTGTATTGCATCTCTGTATCTATTCTCTAGACATAGAGTTCCAAAATCTGCTCTCTCCAGCTTAGATTTTGACAAAAAATTACGTCTAAATACATCAGTTTGCATAGAGAATTTATTATGTTATTTATTACATTGTCAATATTTAAAGTCTTTGTGTATTCAATCAGCTTTGTGAAAGAATATTTAAACTTGTGCTCTTGAAATGTTTGGTGTTGTGATATGTAATATTGTAGTATATTTCTCATTGATTATTAGACCTTTATCGTAGCACCATTTTTGAAATATCCCAAATTTCTTCTGTAACTCTTTTTCTGCCTTCTTTTGGTCTCTGTTTGTAGATAATAGCATCTTGTCGTAAATGTAATATGAACAATTTTATAGATAAGGTTTTAAGTAATTCACAAATATTAGGTAAATAAAGAACCTAAGAAGCTTCCTTGTGGAATTTCCCATTTCACAGTTTTTGTTTCACTAAAAGTATCATCTATTTTGACTCTGAATGAACTCCTTTCTAGATAGTTTTTGAATAACTGTAAAAAAATTCCGTAAATTCCTATACTTTCCGGTGCATCTTACATTTTTTCGTGATCTATAACACCATAAGCTTTTGACAAATCAATGTATAAAGCCATAACATGTAATCCCTTTGTAATTTTTCATTTATTACTTTTATTACGTTTTCCAATGAATATATGGTGCTTTTTTCTTCTTATATGCAAATTGGTTTGTTTTTTATTTGATATTTTCCCAAAAAGTTAGTAAATTTTTGTAATTTGAATTTTTCGGATATTTTATTTATTGTATTTAAAATGAAGATTGGCCTGTAGATTTCATTGTCTTAAGAGACTGTCTCATTTATGTGTTGGTCTGGTATAGACTTTTTTTGAAATTCCTCTGGAAAAGTTCCCTTAATGCCTAAGTTAATAATTTCCATTACAGTTTTAGAACACTTTTATTGCTAGTGGAGATCTCTTCTGAACATCACGTTGCAAGGCATCCCAGATATGCTCAATAAAGTCCATGTCTGGGGATTTTGGTGGCCAGTGGAAGTGCTTAAATTCAGAAAAATTTTACTGGAGTGATTCTGTAGGAATTCTGGACGGGTGGGCCGTCGCATTGTTCTGTTTGAATTACCCAAGTCCGTCGGGATGCGCAATGGACATGAATGGGTGCACGTGATCCGACAGGATGCTTACGTACGGGTCACCTGTCAGAGTCGTATCCAGACGTATCAGGGGACAAATTCACTCCAACTACACATGCCATCAGCTCCATCAGCTGGAACAGTCTCCTGTTGATATGCAGGGTTCATGGATTCATACTCGTACACGGCCATCCGCTCGAAGGAAACGAGACTCGTTAGACCAGGCAACGTATTTCCAGTCAACAGTCCAATGTCGGTGTTGAAAGGCCCAGGCGAAGCGTAAAGCTTTCTATCGCACAGTCATCAAGGGTACACGAGTGGGGTACACGAGTGGGCCTACGGGTCCGAAACCCCACATCGATAATTTCTCGTCTCGTCTCACTAGTCTCGTCTAGTCTTATTAGTCTTGCCCTTTACGTGGCGAAACTCAGGCCATGAGGCCTGCTCTTCCGTCTGACCACGCAAATTTCGCTACGCTCTTTTCACGAACTAGCGGAGAAAGAAGGTATATCTTGGGCGACGAACTGGAGATTTGAATTTAGCTTAGAGGCGGCATGGCTTCAGGATCTTTTACATATAAGTAAATCTACTAACATGGGACAGCCGGCTTTACTTCCCCTCCGAAGGAAGGCGTACGGAGGATATATTCTCTCTTATAAATCCACGGCTTCGAGCGGGCTTGAACCCGCCAACTTGGGTATAACAGTCCGATACGCTAACCATTACACCATCGACGCCGCAGTATTGTGTCGTGTAGGTGGCGTTCATTAATCCCACGCAGATGCCACACAAAAGTTGCACAAGGGCACAGACACGCTTTCACACTTTCTCTATTTTTCAGGTTTTAGCTATTTTTTACACTGCCTATCATTAACACATACCAACTACAATCTATATTTCCTAATCGTGTTACTTTTCACACTACAGTATTGAAATAATCACACTGAAACCTAATTTCTATTCCACTGTTTCGGCAACGGTAATCACTCTACTCCATCTTTATTGTTCTCTGACGCTATAATAATAATAATAATAATAATAATATTAATAATAATAATAATAATAATAATAATAAAAATAAAATTAAATTCAAAGAAGCTTGCCAATCAACGACGATACATACACGGCAGTGAAAAATTCACTACAGAACAACTTTGTTGACATTCCGAGAAATGCGGAGTATGTGCTTCGTTCGAACTACTCACATGACGAACATGTAGATCTTGAAGACAATGGTCCTGTTGAAGGTTTATCTCTTTTCAATGAAACATCAGTGTGCGTCAGTGGTGAAAATTCACACGATAAGGGCTATGCGAAATCTCCGTCGACGCAACATGGAAAGAGTTCGTCAACTTCCATTCGAATATCTTGCACCGTTGAGGAGAATATACGAAAATGTTAAAGCAAAGAGAGTGATAGAGACAGTGAACTCTGTTTTTAATGAGGTGGTACAGACGTCAGGAAGAGATGTAGCTATTACTGAAATCAATCATATTGTATATACATCTGGATCTTTGATATCACCGATAATTTTGGGGCCAGCCAAAAATACCGACGGCCGACTGCCAAATAGAGTAAATAACCCCGTAATCCCATGGACGAATTGAAACGGGTAGTCGACACTCGGCGTGAAATATCACGCATAGCCGAGGCATCTTGAAAATGAGTGCATACTTCTAATGTTCAACGAAAAATATTCCATGTTGAGCAAAAATACCAAATTGAAAATAACACAAGTAGGTAATGGTAGCTGAGAAACTAAAAGAGTAAGTCCCAGCTTGGGCTCAATGCATTAGACGTTACAAACGTAGAATAGATTTCCGTGTGCAGTATCGATCGTTTGAAACAGACGCAAAGAAATTTTATCGCAATCTGACTCAAAAACCAAATGGCAATGCTGTCACTCCTTCCAAAGGTGACGTCGAAACATTTTGGGCAGAAAATTGAGAGGAAAGCAGACATAGGCGCATCATGTATTCAGTATGAACTTGATTCTGTCGATGAACTTGTGGAAACAGTGGAACGTGTTCACGAATTCTCGGAAGAGGACCTCTTCCAAGCAATTAAGATCATGGGGAACTGGAAATCCCCCGGGATTGATAAAATACAGAATTATTGAATTAAGAAATTAACACAATTACATTCTGCTTTCATTTAGCATACCAAAGGCTGCTAATAAAATATTTGAAAACCTAAAGGAAGTCCCAGAATGATTCACACGCGGCATTACGTGTTTGCTATCCAAAATGGGAGGCTGCTATTTGGCGAAGACCTACAAGTCAATAACTTGTCTGCAACAACAATGTACAAAGAACAATGTACAAAGTTATAACTGCAGCCATAGCTGACAAAATGTATAGACATCTAGGGAAGCGCCATCTGCTGTTAGTTGAACAAAAAGGATGTCTTAAAGGCCCTTATTGCTATAAGGAAATCTTTCTACTAAATAAACTCATCTTGAATGATGTAAAGAGACGTAAACGTACTTTAAGCATGACTTGGATTGACTACCAGAAGGCCTTTGACTGTGTACCACACAGTTGGATTTTGAAAACCCTGGAGACCTATCGATTTCATCCTAGACTTATTGAGTTTTGCAAGGCTGGTAAGAAGTGAGGAAGTACCAGGTTATTAATATACAGCGAAAAGGAAGCAGCAGAAACAAGAAGTATTCATATTAACATGTATTTTTCAGGAAGGTTCGCTATTCCCTTTGCTGTTTTGCATTAGTTTGATCCCACTTTCTACACAGGTGTCGCACACTGACTTTGGTTACAAGCTCCATGGTGATGAATGACTAGTGTGACGTCATGGATACTCACAGCGACCACAGACACAGAGCTTTCATATAACAATATATTTATTAACAAGAAAACAAAACAAATATATACACTTAATAATCTATTTACACCCTAGCTCTGATAGACCTACTATCCCATGATCGCGGGAGCGATCCAAACCCGATTGAAGATGATTTTGATTGTGGCATTCGCCACTCCTACTTTTGAAGCGCGCACAAAGCCTAGCTTCCGTGACCGGATGTCACGCTGGGACACAAAGTCCGTTCTGGCGCACCAACGGCTGGTTTGCCTCGATCGCAGGAGCGATCTTATCCGATTGAGAATCGGCGTGAATCGTGGCACTCAACCACTCTTCACCTCGGAGCACGCACACAGCATCGCTCCCCCATGACCGCAGTCACCCAAGGACCTAAAGTCCGCAGGCTTCGTCAACTAGTGATTCGAGCCTCGCGAGCCTGGCTCGCATATGCACCGTTGTGGCGCCAAGTTTTGTGCACACGCACGAGGTTTTCCCACTGTCTCCAGAACCCACCTACTGGCTCTGTACACTCTGTTATATAGGCGAGGCCCACCTGACCAACTACGTCACACCACCGCCCCCGCTTGTTATAACAGCGAAGGGTTTCTATAAGACTCCAAAGCCTTGTGTCTCCCGTTTCCGCGTTCTTGCCTTTACGGAAAAACCCTTCTTCCTGTGGCGAGGCTAATCCTCTACCAAGCGTCCCCAAATAAATGCCACGAGGCGCGCTGGCTAATACGTTACACTAGCATTACATTTGGTTTACATGGATGATCTTAAAATGTTTTCTAAGAATGAATCCATTCTCTCTCAAATACTGTCTCTCGTGAATGACTTTAGCAATGACATCTGCATGAACTTTGGTCTTGACAAGTGTGAAAAAATCAATTTAAAGAGGGGTAAAGAGACGTGGGGAGAGTATTGAAGTTGATATGTAAACCGTGATTCAGGATCTTGAGCCATGTAAAATTTACAAATATCTGGGCGTTGAAGAATGTGAGAACATCTCGAACAACACAATGAAACAGAGAATTCACTGGGAGTATTACAGAAGAAGGAGACATGTCCTGCAGCCCGCTCGGAACTTCAGGAATAATATATCTGCAATTCATAGTTTAGCGGTGCCTGTTGTCGAGTACAGTTTCGGTCTAGAGGACTGGACTGAGCAAGAGCAATCATGGATAGAAAAACCAGAAAACTGCTCACAATGCATCGTGTCGCCCACCCTCGAGCTAATGTATATATTCTTTATTGGTGACGTAATGGAGTAGAAAGAGGCCTCTGACAAATTGAAGCCTCCAGGCACAATGGAATAGTCGGGATGAAAACCTATGTTCCAAACACATGCCCCAAGTGGTACGAACACTCACCAAAACCGGTGTTGTCTGTTGGACTGTGTACAATATTGCACGACCGACAAATTCAAACGGATCGCATGATAGCGGCAAACAAACCGGATATTGATATCCGGGATTTGAAGAAAAAATCGTGTCTACTTGTAGATGTGACTGCGCCTTGCGATCAAAATGTCGTACACAAACACGTCGAGAAATACTTTAAATACAAGACTTTGGAAATCGAGATCAGCGGAATGTGGGGCGTAAAAGCATAGGTCGTACCGATAATCGTCGGAGCTCTGGGATTTGTTGCGCATAATTTATGTAAGAACTTGGCTAAATTCCCATATCATTCAAAACCCTGGTAAATCCAAGAAATTGCTTTATTTGGAAAATCCCACATTTTGTCCGAAGCACTGTAGATGCACCGGCAGTCCCTAGATCTGCTTCTTAGGTAGCTTGTTGCAGAGTCAAGTAGATTTTTTATTCAGTCGACTGATAACATATTTAGTTGTGATGTAGAGGAGAAATAAAAATAATAAGTGAGTGTCTCTGTATGTTACTGGGTGTGTGTATTTGATCATTTTAACATCTTAATCATCATCATCATCATTTCACCCATGTCATTTCCTGGTCAATGACCCCCATCGCGATCAGGTTTTTGTCCATTTTCCCTGATACATTGAGAAAATGCTGAGATGGTCCCTTGTTTTGCTTCTGGACGTAAATATAGCTTCACTATGCGCACGGTTTGTTCAACTCTCCTTTTGCTTATAGTGGTAGGAGTAGAGGTAAGGGAGAGTTACTATTTTGTTAGCAATGCAAAAATTCAAATCTGCAGTTCTTTTTACCGTTGCAAATAGGTTTTCTATAACTTGGGAAAAAAATGTCTAGCTTTTCAAATTTTGCTAATCTCGCCCTTTTAAATTTTATTTTTATTTATTTAATAATCTTTAACTTTTACTCATCTTTCAACTATTTATAGCTAAAATGTGATGGGATTCTGGAACTGAAGAAAATGTGCGAAGATTATCTTCTTCAGTCATATACAGTTCTTTCTGTTTTGACGAAATAAATCTAAATCTAAACCCATCTCCAGGGTTTACAACCTTGGGGTGCAAAAATGGAATCAACATTAAATGCTAATCCCCAATAGAAAAGTAACGTGGACCTACCCCGAAAATCATGACTGAACTCCGGTGGAATGCACGTATCACGTGGTCCCATGATGACCGATTCGGGAAACCATAACAAAATAATAATAGAATATATTATAAATCTATTCGTTTATTAAATTAAGTAAAAAAGTTTTAAAGAAGTGGATATGATCAATTATATTTGAGGAAATGTTTTCTATTTAAAATATTCTGGATAATATGACGGCTTTTGTTGCTCCTTTTGTATTTCTCCTAAAGGTTCCTGTGCGTTTCGGTATTGAATATAGTTTCTAAAACAAGATAACAGGCCTAGATTTTGAGATGTGCTTGCTACTGGTAGGTGTTGAATACTAAATTGAACCGGTTGAATTTTGCCAACTTGTATATGGTTCAATATAAGCAAATGCGTATTGTGGAAACAAATGAAACATAAGATAGCCCCTCCTAAAAAAAGAAACAGTCCCAATAACTTTTTATATACTGAAACGCAGCTTCTACTACAAATCTTAATATACATGTATTGAGCAATTAATCAACTTGAATTGCTCTGTGTTTAATCGCTAGCAACCAAGGCGCACAATTAAAAAACGTAAACACAACGTAAAAAATTGAAAATGACACACCGACTCTAACATGGTCAACGAATCAGCGCGATTTCCTAGGAGTAGCCTTGTCTAGCTGCGTAGTTAATATATTTACAGCACGATACCAATAATTAAAAGAACATTTAGATCGTTATAAATGAAACAATATTATATTAAAAAAATGCCCAACCCCACAATAGCCTAAATTAATATTTAAATTGAATTCTTAGAATAGGATACTATTCGATACTACTAGCATGAAAAAACTCCAACCTAATAGCTTAATCCAAGTTTCACAAAAATCATAACAATACAGAAAGCTGCCGACCAATCAGTCCCTCCATCTTTATCAAAGATTTCAAAAGATACTAAAATATTTAATAACCACCTAAACATAACCCATAATAAACCACTAATTTGGCATCTCCAAAAAAATATCCACATGACACCACTTTACAAGATTATCCGAACCTATCAATACTGTTTTACAGAACAAGCAACACAAGAGCCACGTTTCTAGACATTTAACTTGCTTTCGACAGTATTATCTTCAAAAACTGTTTTAGTAGTTTTTTATCAGGCAGCATATTTACAGAATATAACAGTCGAGAAGCATATTTCTAATAACCATAAAATAAATGCAAGCTTTCGCCAAATATTCCCGTATCCCTTACCTCTTTCAAGCTCTACACATCTAATATATACCTCTCCCTACAAACATATTACACAACTTGCCAACGGCACTGCCGTCTTCATGTTTATACATTGTTTAAAAAATATTTATAATGAAATTATACGAAATACACGAAGTCTCCTGACTCAGTAGTAGTTAGATTGTATGAAGCTTTACATAATTAAGGTTGTTTATTTAGCGACAAAAACAGTTAATTATTGTGTATGACGTACTATCGGGAAAATGCATTAATTTTAAGTAATTCAAAATGCACATGTTAAAGTAAATGTTACATCGTGATGTACATTGTATACCTCATTCCAATAATATAAATATTGTAACGAATATTGCTTCACCTGCCGGAATTCGCTGTGCGGATTGCGTCATCTGCCTGCGTCCCGGAAACGACCGGGAACTGGACGGTTCCGGGTTATTCGCGAGTCGCATAGAGGTGTGGCGCACGTTCCCGATGGCTCGAGGCGAGCGCCGGCCAGGAATAAATTCGCCTCTGCCGGCGGCCGCTAGTCAGAAAGTAGTCAAGTAGTAGAAGTAGTAAGCAGTCAGTCCGTCTGTGTGTCTGAAGTGGAAGTTGAGCTGTGAAGTGTGCATCGCGGTAAACAGCAGTGCAGTGGAGTAAATTGTGGTCTGCGCAGGGAATTGTGGTCACCGCAGTTGACCGTGGACAGTGCATCGGGCTGTGTGATAGTGTAGAAGAAGTGAACAGCGTAAATAAATAATCAAGAGAACGGAGGCGTGTCTAAGAAAAATAATCATGTGAAGAACACAAGAACTGTGTAATATATCTGTAAATAAATCAAGTATTTTAGTGTAGCATTGTTTACGAATAAACATCTTCGTTAAAATATTACTTGTGCGTGTTTTTAATTCACCACGGAGAAACGTTACAATATATTATGTAATAAAAAAGGTGTTGTGTCTAGCTGACTTGATGTTTTCTACAAAGAAATGTTTTTTATGAATTAATTTTTATTTGTTGATTAATAATTATTTAAAACGTATAAATTGAGACACTGTATACCATTCGTTACTACAGGAAATAAGTAAAAAACATTATTCGTGAATACGAGTCATCGACTTTAAGTGCGGAGGGGGGTGAGTCTGAAGCCACATGAGTGCTCTACCGGCGTATGTGGCTCAGGGCATCAACTGATGTCACTGCAGTGCCTCTAAGGTTCTAAGGTTCGAGCACCGACGGCGGGCCGGTAATTGACGCGCCCGGAATTGCAAACCCAGTGCAACAAATTTGAACGAGATGAAAGTATGTGTTCTTTACCGATTCACATACGCTGATTGCGAAAATGAAATCAGGAATATTCAATCACGTACCAATTATTCTGGAAATGTTACGCCACATTTACCACTTTCGGGGAACTTGGAAATGACTCAGTAACATACAGGAGGAATCTGTAGATGGTTAATACACAGTTCAAGTAACAATTTTTTGTATTACAGAAAATGTTTGTTTTACAAAACATAAAATGAAAACTATAGGACAAAGCTGGATAAAGCTTGAAGTGTACTTACAAGTTAGAGACTTTTCCTGGAAACTTTGCCTTTGAGGGTGGATAGTGAAACTACTAATAGCAGTGTCCAGCAGTAATTTTCCAAAACGTTTCGTGACCATCTTCCCTGATATGGTCTTTCCATGGCAGCGATATCATGGTTAAATTGCTTACCAATAGCACTCCCATTTCCAAGATTAGGTGGGAAGAAATCCAAATGGGAATGTAATTTCAGAGACATGTTGCACCCTATTGTCTTGTAAAAGTCTAGCGTGTATTCTGTCAGTTCCCTGTAATTCTCAGACCTTATGTTTCTCAAGAAATTGTCGCATACATCTTTCAATACAAGCCAAGCTGCCTTCGCAGTATCTGTCGGCAACTGTTCAAACGTAATATTTTCCTCAAGTCACCGATCTGAAACCCATTGAAAATTCCTCCTTTAAGTTTTGTATTACTAATCGCAGGAAATTTAGATAGTAAAAACTGAAAACCCCCAGCCATCTTTGTCCATTACTTTAACAAAATTCTTCAGAAAGCCCAATTTTAAACGAGCGTTGTGAAGTATTGGTAACAGCACACTATCTTTGTCAATAAAGTGTTCATGCGACACATTTTTTTTCACGAGTATTGACAATTTCTCTCAAACACCTTTGACTACTTAGATTCTGTATTTGCCCTATGTGACATAAGAAACAGCAATATTATTTGTAGCCGGTCTGCATTCCTAGAAGAAGTTCCAGAACTTTGAGATCACCACAGATTTTCCATTTTTTATTATATTCCATTTATAATATAGCCAATGTACTAGGGAGTAGGTTCGTGAGAAGTAGAAGACTTTTGGGGTAGCCTCATTCCTTTGGGGTAAGTTTAACTGAATGGAATGGGCTACTGGTGCCAATGGTGTCTCGTTTCCCTTATGTAAGGCAACTTTGAGAATATTCTTTGAGGAATTTATAAATCGGCACCATTCTTCCGGATTGTGAATGATCTCAAAGTTTGTAAGCAGCCCATTTATGTCATTGCAATATGCCAAACTCTCTGTCTTTGAGAAAAATGTGGAAAGATCAAGGAATGTAATAATAGTGTTTGGTTGAAAAACGTTTTCTTGATGACTAGACCCAAGTAATTCTGCTTTTCATCATCCAGTGTCCATCGTACAGTTTTTGTTTTGGAACTACGAGAGAATCAGAATGCGGAACTGGGCGCATTACATATTCCAAATGTTGATAAGAAACTCTGTGGTTTGATTAACTTTAGATTCCTGTCACATTCGTTAAACAAAAATATCTGTAATATGGTCTCTAGGTTCCCTCCACAACTGTGGTACGGCAAATGGAATAGATGGATAGGTTCCATGTAACGAGTCTCTTAAATAGCGGGAACAACATGAACAATAGTTTTGTTATGCTCAGCACTTACTCTCATCTACCTTTGATTCAAACAACAATTTGTACGCTTTTTTTACGATCGGAGAAAAGGGATGTATCTGAGATTTAGTCGTTAACTCGCCAAACACATAACAGAAAGGATTTGGTGAATTTACTCACTTCCTAGACATCAGTGAGCATAAGACACACTCGAACACACACAAATAATTTTTTCGCGTTAGCGGATTTACACAATTACGTTCACGTTAGCGGATACACAAACGAGTAGAATAGATATTATGTGATCTTACTATCGATTAATGTAACTGGCACTTCCCTTTATCTACCACAAGTGGCTATCTACCTCTCTCCACTCTACTCCTATCACCAGGCAATAATATTTCTAAAACAACAGAATGTGACAAGTGCCCCGACAACATAAATAACGCAGCCATGCGCAAATAAAATTGAGTTTCCAGAAGAAAATTTAGGTTATAGCGGACAATGGGTTTCACCATTGTCATCAGGGAACTGAACTACATAACAATCACATATTTTTGTTCTGTGGTAAATTTCATTGTCGCACTGTGTAATCAATCAAACCCTTGAGTAACCCTCGGTTTTGGTTCTGCTAGAAAGTATAGTGATTATCCTTATTAATTATTCTCTCTCAAGTATTATGACTGTTTCCTGTCTGCGAACAAAAAGAGCTGAAAGATGTGTTTATAGATTCTTTATTCTTTTAACTTATTCATACATTTCTTTTGAGCGGAACGGATCTGGACAGCTATGCGCTCTACTGGTGAGCGTAGTAAACATCTGAGTGGGAATTGCGTGCGGCGCGCTCTCTAGTAATGGTTTTGAGAACGACGCTCTACAGCCTACCCTCGTGTACCAATGAAACAATATACCTGTCATAAGATATAATGATAATCAGATATAAATTTAATATATAAAATAGGATCTAAAAATAATATGTAATATAATATATAAGAATTGTTATCTTCTTCTTCTTCTTCTTCTTCTTATTATTATTATTATTATTATTATTATTATTATTATTATTATTGTTGTTGTTATTATAAAACATTGGGTTTCTCGGTATTCACTAGTTTTTCTGACTGTGCAACGAGTTAATAACGAAGACGCAAGTAAATTAATGATTCGTCGTAATTTAGGAATTTTCGCACAATCCTGCATGTGTTTAAGATCATAGACTTTTTGTATCATTTTGAAAATTATTATTATTATTATTAATTATAAAATTAATAATATAATAAAAAATAACATCATACTCTCAGTGTTTTATTGAATTTCCTAAAATGACACGTACATTATTCATGCAAGAATATTTATTTTGAAAGAAAATTTCTTCTTCTTCTTGAATTTCGTCTTCTTTCTTCTTTAGATTCTTATACATTTGCTTACCCTTTACATTTCTCCGATTCAATTATTTACTAACTCTTGTTTCCGTGTACACTCAACTACAAATTTGTTTTTGCGAATCTCAATATTTCTCTCGAAAATGTTCTTGACATTCTCATTCTCTTTATCTTATTACTAGAGAACCGAAGTTATTGTAAAAAAAGGCAAAATATGTGCATTTATATGTATCTGTATTTTCAAAAATAGGTAAGTAAAGTAAAAGTTGTAAAACACATTTTTGATAGTGTTTAATATAGCAATTCAAGCAATTTCTTTTTGGATTTCTAGCCTTATTATGTTAAATTTGAAACGTATGGGCCAACGTATATTCCTTGAAATTCAATCAATCATCTTCACCTTATTTCCATTAACTTCAACATTAATAGGCAACACTATCTTTGTATTAATAGGGTGCATTCGAGAAGGAGTCACGAAGGAGCATCTGATTTAAGGAAGAGGGTGAAGTCCAAAATCAATAAATATCTTCGTTAAGCTCGATTTCGAAATTAATCCAATATTTCCATTATTCATATCAGGAATAAAAATATGCTGAAATCATTTTAATGTTTTTAGTACTTCTGTACAATTTTATTCCTAAAGTATAATGCGCTTTGAAAACTTTTACCGCAATGTTAAATGTCTTTAAGATCTGCCTAGCTCCTCTCAACCAGAAACAGATACCACCCGGAGGTCGATTCGAGGGGGTGTTAGTGACACAATCTGGCACGGAAAACAGTTGCATTTTCACCGTCTTGCTTACTTCGTACTTATTTAGCAAAGATAAATTATTTTAATTCTGCAGCAAAAAGTGGCGATTTTTTGACAGAAAAGTTGTGAGTCCTTATACTAACAAAAATGGGCAATTCGTGCTTCTATATGTAGGAAATTACTTTCTCTAATACATTGTGGGCTTAGAATCCAGTTTTGTGGGTCGTTGATACCTAAAAATTGGTTTACGGCAGATCTCTCTGTCCGGACACCTTGGACAACACTAGCGTCTAAACCGTTTGTAGGATTTTCTCCAAAACTAATGTTCCCTGATCGATATAGCCGACCTGGAAGCTCACTGAATGTGAAATGGATATTATAATTTTGGGTAATATTTTACATGAAGCCTCAACGACATTCTCGTTTTTTTATGATCCCAATTTTTTAAATCTTTTTTCCCTCGCATAGAGCGAAGTACTCTAATAAAAATGGCATAGGTTCGATTTTCGTTTAACTCTCTTAATTTTCCAAAAATTGAAAAGTTAAAAACTTGTTCGGTTTTTTCCTATACCTACAATATTGAAAATAAAGGATTTTTTCTTAATTATTCAATATAATATCTTTGAACGATATCTTGTAATTAAAAAAAATATATGTTGCACCTATTCCACTTTCTTTTTAAAGTTTCGGAAAGGTTGCTATGTGGCCTGAGCAATTTTTTATTGTGTATAAGCTCATTGCTTTTTTAACTAAATGATTTATTGATTTTTTCATGTTTCCGAACTCGTCTATAGCTATGATACAATCCTATAGCTATGATGATAGCCTCTTAGGTGTCGTGCATGTTTATTTATCACTGGAGATGGTGATGTTCTTCCTCCACTGGAGAATGAGATCTTGCGACGACCTACACAGTGGCTTGCGGGTTTTCCCCAAACAGGTACCTCCCCCGGTGTTCAATGACGAACTTTTTCCCCCTAGCAACCTATTTTAACTTTTCCCCGCACTATTTGTGTCTTTGTATATTTTTGTATCTTGCATTTTTTTCTGATACACTCTGTAAGTCACCCACCTTACAATTCACTACGTAACAATTCTTATTTTTACTATTCGACACTTTTTCTTCATACACACCTGAGCTCAGGGGCATGAGTATTCTCTTTTAGATTTGCCCTGCTTCATCGGAGGATAGGAAAAAGAAGATGTATTACTAAGACAAAATTAGTTAATTATTCTTTAAAGTATTAACATCTTATAGCAATTTGCCATAATAAATAAAAATTGTTTGCAAAATAAAATAATTAAGTCCCAAAATAATGCCGTGTCAAATTCGCGGTAGAATAAGCCTTTCATATTTGTTCAAGGGCTCGGGAAAAAAATTAATTTTTTTAATGATATTCCTTTCTTTTCCTCAAACACGTTATTCTTCAATTCTTCTTATGACCTATCTGAAAATGTCTTCCATTTTCAAAGGACAAAATATTGACAAGAGTCGAGGATGTTTTCGGATTATAATTCGTCGATGAGTGACCAACCCTGCCAATTACATAAGGTGAGGCTTTACTTACTAATATTATAAACAACTTTTTCGATGCAAGAACATAGTCATAGAATGGTATTTTATGGCACAGACAGGGGCAGATCCAGAGACAAATGTTGGGAGAGGAAATTCAAAATGTTTTGGTAGACTGTGTCATATTACATATTTTGAAATATGTGGCAGGCTACAATCAGCTCAAGCTGCGATACGATTTTATTCGTTTTAATGATTATGCGAATATGTTTTTGTTTGAAAGATTTGTGGCAAGTTAAAATTAATAGTTACTGAAAAATTTAAGGGGGTTACTGAAAAATTTTATTTCTCTCCCCATGGATCCGCGCCTGGCACAGTTTCTGAATATTGGCTGTTACGTATATAGTTACGTGTAGTACTCGTCAAGTTGTACCACAACTTACCTTTAGATTTTATGTAGACTCTGGAATTGCATGAACAATAGGGTAGCCAAAAAAACAACAACATAGGTTTTACTTTATTAGATAGATATTTTTTATTTTTGCATGTTAGTATTAATGGAGAAATTTGAGAGGTTTTTGAACGATAATGGAGAATCAGAAACAGGTAAGTTCTTTAAAATTTCATTTGATTTTCCTGTAACAATATTGTAATATAATTGTTGTCATTTATTATAATTCTTCTGAATGCACTCCTCAATACACGATTATGTAACATTTTTGGATCGCCGACCGCCACGTTACTTGAACATTGTAATATCAGCGCATTTCCTTCAATTTAGAGTGACTGTACCATAAAGAAATTAATGTTTTGATAAAAGAGATTGATGGCTTTAAAGTAACAAAAATTAGAAAATAACAAATCATTCACGATTCCTTAATTTTTTAAAAATTTATTATAATAATCATTATTATTGTTATTATTATTTTAATTGCAAGGAAAGCATCTTTCAATCATATCTCTACGTGAATCGGTCGTTTGCTGCCGAGGCTTTTCGTTTCCTCTTCTTTCTGAAGTAATTTCATCTTGTAAGGAAAAAAGGAAAAGGAATGCCACGAAATGTTGAGAGAGATGAAAATACTTCTGAAATTAATATAATACTTCAGTACATATGATTTAAAATAAATTGAGTGAAAATATGATGTTTTAATTAACAATTTTTCAAACAAGTTTGAAGACGGTTTAATATGTGTGTGAGTTTAATTATTGTAATAATAACAACTAACAGTCTAAAAAATGAACAAACCCTATGAAATTTAGGTTTCTAATTAAAGTGCTTTGTGTTTCTATATTTCTAGTTCTTGCAGATCATGAATGAGCAGCAATGCAACGGTTACGCATATTCAAGGACATGAAAATCCCCCACATGATATTAAAGAATTCTGAAGGAGAGGTTTCATTTTTTTTAAATCTCTATCTTCGAAATTAACGATGTAGGAGGGGGTTCCAAATTGGTTCGAACCCCCTCTATGGGAATTCGAAAATAAAAGAAATTAGTTGACGTATCAAGACAAGGAAGAAGAGAGAGATGAGAAAGAGCAATTGAGAATAATCCAAATTTACCTTGAGAGTTAATAAATATGTATAAAGGTGTATATTAAAGGATCCGTCTTATTCTAAAACCAAATTCGTTCGGAAGAAAATAAATGTTTAATGTGAAATTTCGTCTGACAGTCTACTTTTTATTTTGTTTTGCCTAGATGCACCCGATAGATTGTTCTAATGAATTGTGAGGTTCCATGTTTCACTCGAACACATTGGACCACAGTTTGAAACTTTCTATTAGACAAAAGACGAAAGGAGACGAATTTTCCTATGAAGTATGATATCCTCTCTGCTTTCCTAGTGGTATCAATCATCCTTACGTCCTGAGCGTAGAGTTCTGTTGCTCTTAGTTTCAGTAACTGCCGGTAGATCGCGCTAGGGATGTCCTTAATGGCTGACGCCACTGAGTTTGCCGCCTAACTCACAAGTGGCGGTAGTCGGAGACGAGATTCAGGAGCGGTTGGGTGTACGGTGAATACAGTTCTTCGTCTGAATCCACACGTCAGGTGAGCTATATTACCACAATTTATACCGATTATCTACACTAACTTAGAAAAGAAATAGTTTTATTCTTCTGTGAAGCACTGATGATACTAATTGTTCTAAGGTATTGTAAAAGTAGCGTACTCTCAATAAACAACTGAATGTTATTGTTTTGTTCTATTCAATTATACCGCGAAAACTGTAGGGGTACTTGGAACTTGTTGCGCCTGTGGAGCGTGTGCGATGAGCAACGTCGAGGCGGGAACTATGTGAATGTGTTTCGGCTAAATTTTTTTGTGAATACATTTTGTTTGTAATATTCTTCGTTACCGCTTGCGCCTGTTTCTTTGCTGTATTTTTATTTTGTTTTACGTCTTGGAGCCAGAAGCTTCCCCAGAATCGACTGAGACTCACGTGTGTCAGTACACTGGGGTTCACAGTCAAACAGACCGCCACTTTTTGTTGCAGACTGTCTTGTGAGATGATGAATCGCACATTACCATGGGTTTTGAGATTTTCTTTCCTTCTTAAGTTGACGCTCCGAGTTACATTGTTGTCTTGGTCTCTGAGCGTGCGTATCTGAATATTCATCACATCACCTAACTTAATCACTCAATTTTACATTGAGCAGGAGCAGTACCTTTTAGTAAATTTCGGTGTGCAATAAAAGAAATTTCTTAAAGTTTGTGGAATATAACCCCTTATATATTTCTCTCTAAATTATGTTTCAATGGGCAAGTTTTTTGCTTATTTAGGTTTGGATTACGTTTAATGAATTATAATTTAGACAAATAATTTTCGTTCGTTTACGTTCTACGTGTAATAATTGCATACAACAATTAGTGTATACTAAATTTTTTTTAAACGTATACTTCTAGTGTTTATGAGAATTGCTTCTGTGAATAGTGCTTGTTGCTCATTGAACAAAGGTTTTGTTTATAACAAAACAATTTTTAATTTATCTTTGAACTTTCAAAACTCGTCTCAAAGATTTTTAAACCTTTTTTTATCAACTTTGTCATGGCTGATACCAAGTGAATTATATACACGATTTTATTGAGAAAAACATCACTACCAGTTATATACTACATAAGACTTACATTCTGACACGATCGAGAAGTTAATAGGCTTTCATATCCAATTTCAAATAAGGCTGATATTATCATAGGTAATACAAGTGCTTTGCAAATTGTCGATTAATCCCCGACTAGCGCACCGAGGAGGGGATAAACTTGAGAATTTCCAAAGCACGAGTGGTATTTAATAGGTCTATTCCGCCAATGGAATTATGCCCAACAAAGTTTCCAAAATGCGGCAATGTTGAAAATAACGGAAAACTATATTGAAATCAAAGAGGTTATGCTATAGTACCTACGCGGTTTATTGGTCATCAACAGTGATTGATGTATATCGCCTCCTAAGACAGGTGAGTCATAGTTTATGATTGGTCAATAGGGAGAGGCGGTAAGAACAATCGGATGGACAAAGCGAATAACTTTTTTAGATACACCGCCCATATTGGAACATTTTGTATGTACAGTAAGATACTATTTGTTTTAATTTCAAGAGTGGAAAAGACAGTAATTTTTCACCGAATTGGTATCTTCAAATTGCCTTGCCCTTTGTGAAGTGAACACATGAAAAAAATGGTCAGGACTTTGTTGACTAAAGAGTAGGGCCTACATACATTAGGGTAGCGGCTTGTCGGGAAGCTTTTTAACATCAGTTGTTTCTGACCTCAGACGCTGGGGCATGAGGTCGGGGGTCACAGAAGAGCTTGGCATTACCAACGACGAAGCAGAATAGCTTTAGTGCTCTCCACAACCGACATCAAGCTGATGACAACAGTTAAATGCAATTAAAGATGAAGTGAATTGCGGAATATCATGTATATCGATATTTTATTTTCAGTCCTTTTGGGATTAAATCAATTCAATTGAAGTAAACCGAAAAAAAATATAGTTGAGTGAATATTGTAGGCTGACAGTCTACGCTTCGTGGTTAATAAAGAAAACATATTATTTTATATAAATAAAACAACTATATAATGCAGTAAAAATGCTTACAATGTTTGAGAATGCAATCTTTGGGTATTTGACTTTCATTGATACGTTTAGTTCTTTAGTGAATTGCATGCAGATGGAGATTATCAAAACTACGTGAAGTTTGAACTCATTCCTTAAAAACTAAAGAAAGTCTTGGCCTCAGTACCACATTCACATGTGTAGATAATGGTCTTGCATTCACTTCACCATCCGTCATATCTCGGAGGATGAGGCCTTTTCCTTTTTATTATATTTATCACTTCGCAGCTCCAAGCACATGCGTCAGTTCCTCCCAGTCCTTTCTAAGAAGCGCACGCCAGTGTGCTTCCGGAACACGGGCTATGCTGGTCCAAACTCTATATTGTCTTTCGAAGAGCGGACTTCTGCATTATTCCGGCTTCCGAAAATAGGAAACAGCACTTCCTGAACTTAGACTAAACATCCCTCAGGAGAGGATAGGGCCGCGTCGCCGGCGGGCACCGTGGCGCCAGGCAGGATATTCTCGGAGCTCCTGTGCCTTCGAAGAAGGGTCCAGTTGATGGATGAATAACGTGGAGGGAACACAGCAGGCACCGAAAAATGGGGCCGAAAATCATATCTTAATGTTTCCGCACACTCAGACCGAGCAACCTAACCTGACCGCAAGGGCGCTTTGTTTTTAACATTTACTCTTGCAGCACCGGTTTCTGTTTGGTTTGTCCCCCTTCCGTGGACACGGCAAATTGCGGCGTGCGTAATATTGATCCTCACAGCGATGTTCCTCTCTCTCACACACACTTGTCATTGTGTATATATGATAATGATATCATTAGTAAGGATTCAAGAGAATGTTAAAACACTACAAACCAAACCGTAACTTGGCTTTCCTGTAAAAGTTTCTCGTCGCTCACTTTGAAATTAAACGTACGTAGTTTTATACATGAAATAAATCCCAACTTTTCTCAAAGTTACGTTTTTGTTATCCAAAAACACTAACTGTTCGTGTTATCACATATTATACGAAAATAAGGAAATATTTACTTCAATACTATTAGAAAATTTTGAAGATGATAGATGGCATTTGCATGAGTGAATCATTTTTATACACATGGCCCCCGAAGACAGAATGTGTATTATGATACACACGGCACTCAAAGAGTGAAGGTGAAAGTTTTCGTACAAAATACTTCAAATTTAATTATATGTAATTGAGGGAATTTCCGTTATCATTTTGTTCTACATTTAGTGTGCATTGTGTTCTGAAGTTTCGTGCCCTCCAAGAAAATAACGTGTCACAGTCTTTACATGCGAATTCATTCTTTTTCACATATATTTCCAATTAATGTATCAGGACGAAAATGTGTAAGAATGGAAGTCACTCACTTTCTCACTTTCAGTCCCTTCATTTTCATAATTCTTCGTCATACCCACAGGTTTAATCTTCAACTATGTCGAAAGAAATAATTTCTAATAATAATTGCTCGAATGAGTTTAGTAGTTCTTATGGATTATTACTACCAGGTTAAATATCTGTTATATTGTCTTCGAATTGGCTAAAATGTTCTATTCTATTTGATTGTTTCCACTCCTCTGGCGTAACATCACAATTTCGGATGAAAATTCACGCTTGATGCCTGTGAGATCCACATCATCAATCCTGACTTTCAATAACACATAGAACCGGCACCGACCCAACGCATAGTGGAAACACCTTAACTACAATCGAGCAGGTACTTCTTCCATGTGGAATAAAACAGCTTTGTTGAGTGTCTAAAGCTGCGAAAAAAAGCGGGAGGGAGTTTTAAGATTCAAAACATACATTTGAAGTTATTTCAAAAGACGCAGTGTACCGTTAGCGACTAACTAAAGTACAGCATTTTACTCGCTTATGGATAAAACATTATTAAAATAACTTTCCTTTATTAAGGGCTTGAAAGTACTCTTTTATCATTATGTGATCACACGTGCTTCTTGTTAAATTAAATTAAATAAATGTTAAAATAACCTGGCGGCTTACCTCATTGTTCAGCGTGTTCGCTTTCCATAACGCGACCCCGGGGTCGATTTCCGGACAGGCAAGATTATAGTGTGCGTTTTCCTTGCCTTGCAATATGTCGCTGTGAGATGAGAAAATTCACTTCTCAGGTTGAGAAGACCAGAGTACTGTGTCTTAGTGCGAACCACACGTGCGCCTTTAACCCATGGCCGCGAGGCCGGGACGTCGTTGGTAGACCATGGCACGTACACGGGCCGACGCGCTAATTCCAACAAAAAAAAGTTAAAATAAAATAAATGAAAATGTTTATTAAAGTAAGATAGCAATCGATATTTCTAGTGTTATGTTCTTAATTAATTTTTTTATTTATCTTACAAGTGACTAAAAGATACTCCAATTAGTTGATTATTCAGGAGCGCGGTAGCACGAGTATAGAAGTACTAACGAGCACATTATGGTATTTTAGCTTCTTGTAAAATGCGTTTTATCTTATCCGATCAGATCACTTTTTTATAACAATTTGCCATATTTTCTGTGTGCCTATGTGATTCATGGTATTATATTGGACTCTGACAGGGCCCTTAATTACATCGCATACAGTTGAGTTTTTTTATCTAGTGCAGGGAGCTTTATGATATTCGATTACGTTCCCGCATTCCCAAGGATAAACGGAAACTTCCTAGATTTTCCTTTTCCTCCCTCAAATTTAAAATTAATTTCTAATATTGCCTTATTGAATAGCATTGTCTTATTAAAATTCAATAAAACGAACTAATAAAATTTATTTAGTATTTGAAAAATTGTTACAAAAATAATGTAAAGTACAGAGCACCCTAAGGATGCTTGCTCCTAAAATGCTCCTAAAAACAACTTATTGACATTTATTATCGTCTCTGAAAGACAATGTAAGACGAACAGAAAGAAATAAATTTTTAAAAACGTTTTTTAATAATTAGTCATTTAATCTATTTCGAATACGTAAGTAAATATCATAAGAAGGCGATCTGATAATAGAAATTACTTTTTTAATTTGTTGCCACCTATGCTATGCTTGTTTTTCGATTGTATGCTCACGTACTTCTATCAAATACGACACCGAGCCATTTGTCGAGAAAAAGTACCCTGAATTACCTGTGACATTCACTATGTTAAAAAAAATAATTGTTTGCTTCTACTCAATCGCCTTTTGCCGAACAAGCTTTTTACTCAGAAACAATAATTGACTATGCCTTCTTCTATTAGAATTATATGAAGATCGTGAACAACACACTCTTTCAGGAGGTTGCTACAAGAATTTCATAAGTGTTCTCCAGCATTGGATCGTTCACAATCTTCCTTTTCTTCTTTCCATTGAGGTTTAGTCCGTGTAAAAGGGTTCTAGTACCCATTTTACAGAATACAAATATCCTTTCATCCTTCTCTGTGGTTCATTGCCATTAATGAAAGTCGATTCAGTGGTATTCTTGTTGCATAATGTAATCATCTTGTATTTTCAAGAATATTTTCAGAAAATGCATTTACATCCAGTTTATTTCGACTTCCGTCTGGTAGCAAACACCTACACGGCCTTTATAAAAACTTGCTGCTTGGATTTTATTTTTCATCTTTTACTGTACACTTCCATATTTTATTGGCATACCCATACCTCGTATTTTATTGGAGACATTACTCACGGGTTCGAATCGTGGCTGAAAACGATGTTACTTTTAAATGACGTAATCGATGATATGCCTGAAGTATCATTATGCGGAAATCATGAATTATCATTGTGGGTAAAATAAACTTTAGGAACTATTGAGAATCCCTCAGAAACAATTACTAGGCAGAATAAAAAACTAAAGTAAAAGTTGAAATTACCTAATAGTAAAGGTAAAGACCTTTTCAAAACGCATCTAATCTTTCCATTCGGTGTTGCATAAAATATTTCTAGTTAACAAATTGTCAGAACTATCAGTAAATAAATAAATAACGAATACATACATAAATAAAATAGTTACTTGTACATTCACTGACTTAAGAAGAGTCACACTTTTTGACTTCTCTCGCACCTGGTCCCCACCGGGCCTCCGGCTAACACCACCTTCTACAGCTGCCGCGCCGCTGTGGTGTCGCCGGGCACGCCGGCCCTCGTACTTTGGAGCGCCCGGTGCTACAGCGTTCGAAAAAGAGAAGACAAAAAAAAATGGTTCGTATGCGGGCAAGAAATGGCAGGCATAAAATGTTTGAAGGTCTTTCAAATGGGGCGCTCGTGGCATTCCTTTTGCAAGCGCCCAGGGGGAGGGGGGCGTTCGTGTTCCTTTTGGTCGGTGTGCTCGCTAGCCCCTGGGGCCGCCGCCGCCGCCTCCACTATGCGTGCGTTCTTTGGTGCGTGCGCGCAGCCTGGCCTCAGTGCAGCCGTGCGGCGCGGGCTGTCCGCTCACGCTTTGGGGCAGTGGTGGCTCGTAAACAAATATTCAAGTTCAGACGAGGTAAAGCAGACATCGCTGGGAACTGGCGGATCCAAGCGGACAACCATCCCCCCCCCCCTGGTTCCTACCAATATGATGTAATTTTACTCAATTTATTTGAAACAATTGTCAAATGCTGATAGTGCCGGTTTGAAAAGGAGTTCCCATTATGTCGGAGCGTAGGATGTTCTAAAAAGAAATTTTAATTTCAATGTCACTTTTCTGTAAGAAATTTGTGTGGGGAGCGGAATTGTAATTGGTCCCGTCTAGGAATACTTTCTTGCGAATATATATCCTAGTACAGAATGATCTTTTCACCTTTTCTCTTAAGCACGATGGGAAAACGTAGACAGTGTACGAATAAGTAGACAATTGTCGCAATTGAGCAGTTAATCTACATGGTTAAGACGGAAAAACATTGTACATTGTGGAAGATAAATTTTCCGGGGCCTACCAGCCCGGGAAATTTATCTTCTATTGATTCCGGCCGTGAAAGCCTACGATGCTATATTGTACGCTGTAGTTTGTTTTTCACTTAGTCGTAACTTGTTTCAAATTTAATATTTTTTAGTATATCTTAGACTTGCGTGTAGAATCAAAGAAATGAAAGTCAACTCGTCGAAATACAGTTTATGTAAATCCTGTTTATGTTTTCATGTACGAAAATAATGTAATTTTATGTTCGTTTTAATCTGTCATAAATAAACTGGTTTGTATCATCATTATTAATCAGAGAAAAAATTCTTGACTCGTTATTAGCTTGTTTTCCAAGTCCTGCTTGGGGATATATTTTCTTGCCATCATATAATGTTTTTCGCTTAGTCATTTCCGGACTATAAACTAGCTGCTCCTAGTGCCACCGTCTAGACCGCGGTGGTTTATGAGGTGCAGCTTGCGAGAGCACCTCCGATCAGGATCGCAGTACATCGGCTGCAAATATGGCTAATCGTGAGAGTAAGTTAGGAAATTATTGAAGTGTTGGGCACAAGGATCTTGTCCGGAGATGACATGGAATTATCAGGGATATTTTTGTTGTGGGGCAAATTTGCATTTATATTGTAAGTACTTTGTAAATAAACTTCGTATTTTCTTCTTTAGTCATCTTTATTCGACCCCAAGAAGGAAGTTCATTAAAACAGCGGATGGCGCTATTTATATATTTCCACTTTAAGAACGAAAACCGAAGAATCCAGATGCAATATTCTTTTAGGGATATAAGAAATAATGACATTAAAACTATATAATTTTGTTATAGGGGATCAAAGAATTTAAGGCGCTTAACATGTTGACAATCAGGTTTATTGATTCTCCATTCGGAAAATGGTATTTTCGAAATTATTTAGAAGCTATTCCACGATATAAAATTTACCATGAGAATATTTCAGGAAACCGCGCTTACTGCGGTGTCTTGACTTCTCATTTTTCTTTAAGATAAAATAAAACGAAAAAATACAAGATTCTGGTTAATGCAGTGGCTATGATGCTTTCTTTCTATGTCGCGTCTTGAAAGCTACCTTAAAAATTCATAAGAATTGTGAAATTTTTGGTAAGTGGTTTTTAATTCTTGGATGGGGCAAATCGTATTTAAGAAAGCACAACAATTTCATCCGCAATATGATTCCTTATAGATCGAAGTGTTTTCCATTTTTGTGCACGAGAACGTACAAAGTGCATACATAGTATTCCATAAATCTCACAGTAATTCCATTAAAAATTGCATTAGAGAAATGTGGTGTTGTTCCAAGTGAATTCCACCGCACAAGCCACACTTTTAACCGCATTCGTGAAACTTTTAATCAGTATTTACCCAAGAATTTCTAGGAACGTTGTTAAAAGTCTATTGTATACAATGTCATACTATATATCAAGGATGCTTGAAGATTTCCCCTCATGCCAATTTTCTTTTGAAATTTTAACAATAACATTCTACGTACTTAGCATCCAGCACTCATTATGTTACGTGGTCGTACATCGTTCACTGCGTTAAAATGAAGTCTGTTAATGGGCAGAGATATCGCATCTCAATAATTAACTGTTAGCAAATAAATCATAACACTTTCTTAATGTCAATTATCCGCGATATTAGAGAAGAAAGTCCGTAAGGATAATCCTTGTTACCTGACGTCACTATGTTCACGTTCAAGCTCCCGATTGGATGAAACCGTCAACTGCTGATACCTGTCAGGGGCATAGTGTCATAAATCGCAGTATACGTACTTACGCAGTAAAGATAAAATATTGTAATGCGATTCTTTACTAGTAATGTGCCAGAAGACTTATGTCTTCCTTTACAACCAACTGTGTATTGCAACAAAACGCGTGTTCCTATGGGTAGACGAAAGCGCTCTGCTCTTTACTCTCTTAGGCATGGGACTTGGCGCGGCGGCGGTTACGATTGATTCTTCTTGGGTTCCTGCACTAATGCCATCAGTGCCACAATGGCCCTCCCATGGGGGGATACATGCCTCCCCGCCCTGCAAACCTAACATTATTTTTGATATTCGACATTTTTATGTCAATCGAAACTCAATTTATTCAGAACAATTACTACATATTCCTTTAATACCTCTACAAGAATATTTCACTATGAATCTACATGTTTCAAACTATCAATTAAAAACTGAGCAATCAGAAATGTGTAGGGGGAAGTAGGAGCTGAAATTGCTTTCCCTTTCCGAAATATTTTCTTGATCCACTTTGGACACATCATCACCGACCTCTTGCCGCTTGGGTGGCGTTTTTTAGGAAAGGGGCAAGCAGACTTTCTAGAAGTGAAAAGTAGGTATGAGTTGCAGAAATTATAGGACACTGATCCCTGATTGTACAGGCTCTCGTAAATGATTTCGCAAGTAAAAGCGGACAAAATGTAGAGCCTTGTTTTAAATTTAAAATGTTTAATTTTCTTTATTATAGAGTATATATATATATATATAT